>JASVEL010003223.1:0-188280 GCA_032618575.1 Nicotiana noctiflora
ATGATTAGTAACACGAAAGGAAAAGAAAATAATTCACACACAAGACCAATCATATAGCAAAATCCATTTTTAGCACCCTGGTAACGGTGCGAAAAATTGATCTCGTCCAAGTCACAACTCTATTAGAGGTTATAAAATGGTCGATGCAATAGTAATACCCAATAGAGTCGAGGTCGAATTCTATATAGAGCTATATGAATGGAATTTAGGAGTATATATGATGATACATGAGCTTGAACTATCCTAAATTAATTACACTTTCACAAGATTGGTAGATAGAGCTAAGTTAAACTAAGATTGTGAGATGAATATTTGAAACTAAGAAATTGTGTTTTTGTTGTTGTTTTCAAATAATGTAAAAGGCCAAGGTTTGTGACTATGACCTAGGTGTTCGCCTAATGGGATAAAAACTTTTATGTTGTTTTGTTGAATGAGGTGTATTATAACTCCCAACACTAAGTGCGCACTCAATACCTCTCAGCTAGAGAATGATTTTTTTTAATTTGACTTTCTTAAGACCAAATGGGTATCTACCAAAATGTTTGATAAGAGCTCAAGTCAGCTTGTTACTATCTCTAGGTTGAACCCTTTAATCGGGTTAATCAATCTCTGAATTGTGTCAATTCCTTGTTAACTAGGTTAGACTACATCTCTCTTTCTCAAGAAGAGACTAAGTCAAATAGGCATAAATAATATTTGCAACCATTAATTTTACAAATAAAGCATAAACTAGCTAAATAACAAACACTCATTCATAAATAAACATAAAATTAATCACCCTTAAGGTTTACATACTAGGGTTGGATTACAACCCTAGCTAAGAATCTAGCTACTCATAATGGGCATGAAAAGATGATATAACTCATAGTGAAAGATTACAAGACAAATATCCATTGCTAAATCACCAAAGTAAGCTAAAGTTGCCTAAAGAAATAAGAAAAAATGGCTACAGATCTTTCAATGTTCAAAACTTGGCCTAAATTCTTGAAACTATTCTATTTATACGAAGCTAAAAAATTTGGACAAATATGCCCTTTCGAAGGTTCTACGTCCACCCAATTTCATGCGCAGTCCGCACTTTTCTTGAGTCTTGATAGGAGTTGGAACTACGGCCGCACAATTCTGAAATGCGTCCGCAACTCTCACAATCTGTGGTCTGCACAATTCTGGTGCGGCCGCATAGGACCCTTCTGCGGACTGCACAATTATGAGTACGGCCGCATGGCTGATGTAAGGCCCCGTAAAATTTTTATGCATGAAACCTAGTAGCTGTGGTGCCATGGTCCGAATAATATGTTAGGAATGCGTAGAATTCTTCGCGGCGAGCTTGCTCGCCGCGGTTCGGACCCTTGGTAGTGATTTAAGTTTCAAAAATGTAAAGAGTTAATTTTTCCAGAAAAGTGTCGATTCTGCGGTCAAGAATGCGACCGCAGATCTGCTATGCGGACCGCATTCTTGCCGCAGAGCTTAACAGTAGGTTTGCAAAATTTGTTGTTGAGAATGCGGTCGATATGCGATCGCATAATGGATATGCGGACCGCAGATCTACCGCATAAATTCTTGAAGGTTTTTAAGTGTCAAATCTGCGGTGCACTATGCGACCGCAGATCAAAAATGCAGACCGCATTTTGGTCGCATTCCTTAACAGAACTTGGGTAAATTTTGAGGCAATTCCGCGGTCACTATACGGACCGCATGTTGATTCTGCGATCGCAGATGCGACCGCAGAATTGACCCGGCCCAAGAATTTTATAAAATTCAACCCGACCTCTTCTTTAATATAACGCCTTTCTCTTTCATTTTATCATATCATCTTACCAAAATTAGAGAGAGAAGAGAGGGGTTTTAGAGAGAGAAGTTCTTCATCTTCAAAGATTGTTCCAACCATTTAGTCCAAAGGATTCTAGGGCCAAGATTCAACTTCCCCAATCTTTACAAGGTAAAAACCCTAACTATTTTCTTTGATTTTCAGTTTTAAAATGGGTAAAGAGAGGTTTGCATATAATAGCTTCTGAAAATTGAATTTAACACTCATGCATGATTATTGAACTTGATTTCTAGTAAAAAGAAGTGAGTAGAAGTAAGAGTCTTCAATAATAAGGTCTACAAGAGTAGGATATCTTGGGTAAGCATAAAGTGGGAGTTTAAAAGAAGGAAACTCGATACCAGGTATGTATGGCTAATTTTGATTCTTGTGAAATCTCCTATATGTGTGAAATTTGTTTGGTTCTTGTTAAATTGACAAATTGTGTGAAATTCTTGATGTTGTTGTTGGATATTCAAAGTTGTTGTTGAACTATGAGTGATGTAATATGAGATATGAGCCGAAAGACAAATGAGAGTTGAATTTGGTAAAAGAGTTGTGAATAATGGCTATAATGGCATATATGGTACCTTGTGGAAAAGAAACGAAACACTTGAGGTATGGTAAGTTATTGAACATAACAGTATGAACATTCTCGATTTTGGAACACTTGTAACTTGATTGTGATATTGGCTTGAGAAGTAATTGAGAACATGAACCAATGTGTAAGTTGCTTATTTGAACTTATTGTAATTGTGTGTAGTACCTTATCTGTTGTTTGTGATTGTTGTGTTTGAAAACTGTACGGTGGGATCGGGTTGCGCGCCGCAACATGAATAAATAAGGTGTGTGTTGGGGTGATAAGGGTGGCCGAGGTAATAAGGGTGGACGAGGTAATAAGGATGGAAAGCGATCATCGCAAATGAAATTGAAACAAAATTATTGATATGAAATTGTGAAAGGAGACAGCAGGAGAGTTTGCAACCTGGGGGGCACTGATTGCCCCTATGTTTGACTACTTGCAATTTATGTGGTTGATTGGTTGTTGTTCTATTTGTTGACCTTGAACGTGCTTGTGTTGAGGCTTATATGAAATGAGTAAAAGGTGGAAAACATGGTTAGTTAACTTAATTAATTTCTTGATGTAATCTATTAGCTGTCTTGTCATCGTGATTCTTGTTTAACGGCTGAGTTTACTTGGGACAAAGTTTGTCCATACATACCAGTACAATTCAAGTGTACTGACGTCCTTTTGCCGGGGACGCTACATTCATGTTATGATTGTAGGTGGATCAGTAGCAGACACTTCAGCTCATCGGCAGTAGTATCCTTCACCTTCCACTGCCCGTTTTGGTGAGCCCCTTTCTTCCTCGGGGCCTTGTGTGGTTCATGCCACTTTTGTTTAGACTTCATTTTGGTTTTGTAAGGTATAGCCGGAGCCTTGTTACCGGCAAGTGTTGTATTCCCTTTTGTATCCTAGAGGCTCTGTAGACATGCAAACTGTGGGATTCCAGTCTTTTGTATATATTATGTTATGTCGGACATTGTAAAAACTGCAAACTTGTTAATTAATCACTCGTATGGTTTTGTTTGTTTATTGTAAAAGCATTCATGGTTAGTAAGATATTTGGTTAATGAGAAACAATCAACACAGGGGTAACGCGTGGGAATGAAAGGCACCCAGGTCCGCTTGACTGGGGCTACCCGGGCAGGCGCCGGTCATGTCCCTCGATTTGGGGCGTGACAGTTGACTTCTGCGGTCGCACAATAATTGTGCGGTCAACATTTCCATTAAGCTTGGAATGTTAATTCTCTAAACTTTTGTTCTTGGATAGCTTCTGCGGCCACACTTTTCACTTGGGCTCTGATGGACTTGCCTTCACATTCTATGGCCGTAGATAGAAATCTGCAGTCCACACTTTATGCTTTTGTGCTGGATTTTGTCCTTGTGTTCAGGCCACTCCTTCTTAAGTTGGATTTCATCTTTGTGGCTCATTTTCAATACTCCTGCAATTAAGCATATTTCATCAGTTTTCAAAAATATAATTAAACACTTTTGGACCAAAATAAAAGCTAAAGACACTAATAAATAGTCAAAATATCCATTTATTAAGTATATCTCATGGATTGTTCCTTCTATTGTGCCACATTAAGTCTACAAGTGTGCGTACCATTTATCTCAAGATTTTAGCCTTCTTGTCTTTTCAATGTAAGATTCATTCAATGTGTAATTGTCACATGAGCCCTTGTTCAATAAGCTGTCAGCCTAGAAGTATGTCAATCTTTTACCTCATCTCATCATTTTCCATCATGAACTTAACATATTAAATGCTAAACGATAATTAATATAATAAAAGAAATAGTTTTCAGCCGAGCATAATTATTTTGTCTTCCAATTGTGTTGAAAAACTCATAAATTTTATGTGTTTACATAAAAATTATTCAATGAAGTGAGGTCATGTTTGGTCACAACTATGTGACTCAATTTTGATGATCTAATTAATTTCTTTTACAAAAAATCGTGATCTAATTCCATAACAGGCGAGTAAAACATTTATGTTAAGAACATGTATGATGGGTAATTTAATATGAAGTTCACTTCTCCACTCTTACATTAAGGTTAACTTTCCACATTTAAAAAAAAAAGAAGAAAAATATTTTCTTCTTTTTCATGTGTTTCTATCTAAAAACAAAATATAGCAACTTGACAATATGAGGAAAAATACCAGTTGGGGCATAGCCTTCCTTTTCTTACCAAACTAACCAGGCAACTAGCCTAATCTCATAGTTAACTAACCCTACAAAAGTATTTGATGGTTACCAAATTTTATTGATTTTGATGTATTCCTTACCTTTGGGTTAAACAAAATGAATATTTTTTTTATATTAAAATTGAAGGAACATTGAACATAACATGTCAAGATCATATTGTAGATTTGGTTCAATGCATCTGAATGGGATACCTTTTCTTTTCTCTTTCCTAATAATACAAAAAAAAATAAAAATAAAAACTTTAGCCCCACCTTACACAAGAAAAGATAGATATACATAAACAACACCACACACACAAAGTTCAATTCAGACTCATACTTTTGTACCTCATCCACCCACCTTTCTATTCTCTCTCTCTCTCTTTTTGCCCTATTCAATAGGGTTTCCATATGACTTCTTGTTAGCCAATTTTCTGATGCAATTAGTTGTTCTAGCTCTATTGATCGTATTTCTATTTGTTGATCTGTCAATTTTTGCTCTCAAAAGAGGGTTTTTTGGGCTTGGACTGTGCAGATTCTACCTCCCTTGTGTTTTTCAACAGTACTCATGTCTAAAGTCTTCAATTTTAGTGGTATGTTCTTGATACTTCTCTGGGTTTTGCTTAAAAATTCAGTCTTTATGGTAATTAGTATTTTTTTTCCTCTTAAAGATCATGGGTTGATGTTACTTTGTGTAACTTCTACTGGAGTTACTATATTTAGGTTCGCCCTTTCCTTAAAGTTCATATCTTGATTATTTAAGATTTTTCCCTTTATAAAACCAGTTGATTTTAATTCTTAAGTTATTCAATTTTACTGCTTGTTTATAATCGCTTAGTTTATCGTGTTTTCTGTGATTGTTAAAGTAGGTAATGAAAAGGTTTACATCATTTCTTGATTTCTTTTTCATTTTACTTTAGATCTGTTTTTACTTTTGAATCCTTAAGCAAAACCTATCGTGGAAAGATAGCTTGTTATTTTTTGCTATATGATTTGGGGATAACAAGATCTGTCGGTAAACAAAAGTTGAGCATAAATTAGAGCTTATGAATCCCTGTGTCTCTATATGTGAATTTTTCTGTGTTTAGCATAAGTGTGATTGCCACTTGGTGTAGCTATTAGAGATATATTTTAATCTCCTTTTTTTACTCTATGCAATAGTCTATGGAGTATAGTAGGAACAACAATTTTGTGTTTATATTTAGTATAAACTTTATGTGCTATAAGTATTCAAGTTCATAAATTAGTCATTAGTGATTTGGCTTTAAGAGAAAAGTCTTAGTGATTAGGTAACTGATACTATATGGATTTATCCTTACATAACTCTAAAAAGATGAGTAGTATGGCTGAGGAAAGTATCATGTGATTCTGTGATATATGTTCTTGATCTGAATCTGAACAGACGAGTGTGAAGTAGGTTTCACCTTTCTCAAGATTTGTTTAATCTCTATTCTGATCTTTGGCTGATGTTCTTTACCATCTTCTGAATTTCAGGAGATGATGCTTTTTGCCCTGGTCCTGGTGGGGCTCTATACCCAAGTCCCAAGGAATCCAGCCTATTTCTCTCCCTTGGACATCATGTGGATGTCTATTTTCCTCCTTGCAAAAGGTCTCGCGTCACTGCCCCTATCATTTTCACTGAAAAGCAAAAGTTGCCTTCCATCGACGTCCTACCTGATGAATGCCTTTTTGAGGTATTCAGACGTGTTTCTGATGGCAAAGAGAGGAGTGCCTGTGCGTGTGTTTCCAAGCGCTGGCTTATGCTTTTAAGCAGCATCCGCGGGGATGAAACAGTTGTCTCAAAGCCCAGTCCATCATCAGAGACCGAGGAAAGATCTATCCGAAGCGCCCCTGTTAAGCCCGTGGACTGTATTAAAAAGGGTGAGGTTGTGGACCCTAATGGTGTAGAAGTTGCTGACGTTGAAACTCAAGATTTTGAAGGAGAGGGTCATCTTTCGAGGTGCCTTGATGGAAAGAAAGCAACAGATGTCAGACTTGCTGCTATTGCTGTTGGAACTGCAACCCATGGAGGGTTAGGAAAGCTTTCTATTCGAGGAAGCAACCCAAGCCGTGGTGTGACTGATACTGGCCTCAAGGCTATTGCTCGAGGTTGCCCTTCTCTCAGGGCTCTCTCTCTGTGGAATGTATCTTCTGTTAGTGATGAAGGTTTATCTGAGATTGCTCAGGGGTGTCATCTGTTAGAGAAGCTTGATCTTTGTCAATGCCCTGCAATTACTGATACTTCTTTGGTGGCTATTGCAAAGAGTTGTCCTAATCTGACGTCTCTAACGATAGAATCTTGTGCAAACATTGGGAATGAAAGTCTTCAAGCTGTCGGTCGTTTTTGCCCCAAGTTGAAGTTTGTCTCTCTAAAAAACTGCTCACTTATCGGGGATCAAGGAATTGCAAGTCTCTTTTCATCAGCTGGTCATGTTTTGACCAAGGTGAAACTTCACGCATTGAACATCAGTGATGTCTCCCTTGCTGTTATTGGACATTATGGCATTGCAGTGACTGACATAGCTCTTATTGGTCTTCAAAGCATAAACGAAAGAGGCTTCTGGGTCATGGGCAACGGCCAAGGTTTGCAGAAGCTGAGGTCCCTTGCAATAACTGCTTGCAGTGGAGTTACTGATTTGGGGCTTGAAGCTCTTGGTAAAGGTTGTCCAAACCTGAAGCTGTTTTGCCTCCGAAAATGTGCTTTCCTGTCAGATAATGGATTGGTTGCGTTTGCCAAAGGTTCAGCCTCACTTGAGAACCTCCAATTAGAGGAATGCCACAGGATCACCCAGGCTGGGGTTTTTGGTGTACTTTTGAACTGTAGTAAGATGTTGAAGGCTCTTTCCCTGGTGAACTGCTTTGGTGTTAAGGAGTTGGCCTGTCGATTCCCTTCTGTGCTTCCGTGCAACTCACTGCAGTCTTTGTCTATTCGTAACTGTCCTGGAGTTGGTAATGCTACCCTGGCTGTAGTGGGTAGGCTGTGCCCCAAACTGACTCATCTGGAGCTGAGTGGCCTTGTTGGAATAACTGATGAGGGTCTCTTCCCTCTTATGCAAAGCTGTGAAGCTGGTTTGGTCAAGGTGAATCTGAGTGGATGTGTTAATGTTACAGACAAATCAGTTTCAGCCATAACCGAATTGCATGGGGGAAGTCTCGAGTTTCTGAATGTTGATGGTTGTAGATACGTTACTGATGCAACCTTGGTAGCAATTTCCAACAACTGCTGGTTGCTCAGTGAGCTTGATCTTTCAAAGTGCGGAATCACTGATTCAGGCATAGCATCATTGGCCGGTGCTGTGCAGCTCAATTTGCAGATCCTCTCACTGTCTGGTTGCTCTATGGTGTCGAACAAAAGCTTACCTTTCCTGCAGAAGTTGGGTCAGACACTTATGGGCTTGAACATTCAGCACTGCAATGGAATCAGTAGCAGTGCTGTTGATCTGCTCTTAGAACAACTCTGGAGGTGTGATATCCTTGCTTAAGCAGAGGTCCTTGCAGCTTACAAGTTTGTTGCCATTGAAGATGGGTCCCCCCGTAGCTAAGAAGTTTAACTAGTCAAGTAAAGTTTCCGTTGGTAGCGTTAGCATGAAGTTTTTTTTGGTCCATGATCTTGGGTCTTCTGATGGTCCAGTATCTCAGCTCACTTTTTCCAGAGATATGGCTGGTCCTCTTTTTTGCAGCTTCCACACTGACGCTGTTTCCGGAAATTTTCCGGTTCTTCCAGCCATACTTCTCTGAGATTACAGAATGCTGAGTTATTGGATTAAAAGATTCAAGTCTGGTCCTACTTCTTGTTGCCACTAGTTTTTAGCTTCTATCTTTGCATTGATCATCAAATCTTGCAAGGGTGAAGCTTTTCCATATTGTCTTAGTCTGTTATGTGTGTGCACTTGTAGTTTTACCGAGTCTTATACGTTGTTGAACCTTCGTGTTCAGCACGTGATGGTTGGGTTGAGATTGTCCCTTGTTGTTCTGGTTATTTGGGCAGTTCTAGGTTTAGTGCCTCGCTCTCGTGGGCTTTGGCCATGGCAGCAGTTTCTTTTCTGCCATGACAACCCTCTGTGGTTGTTTTTTAAATTTTCGCCAAGTCCTAGTTTTGCAGGCTCCTCTTGTCATGAACTTCCCATGCAACCTCTGTTGTTACTTATGGAGTAGTTTGTATTTATGCCTTTTATTAAATAAAAAAAAAGAAAAAAAAGTTAGGTTGTATATTGCTGTGTTTGATCTCTAGAAATTGGCTTCTTGCTTCTGTTTAACCAAGGTTTCTCTGGCCCTGAATCCAACGAAAAAGCACATTGAGATGATACAATTGAACTTGCCTCCTTGATTTGCTTTGGCTCAGTTGAATCTCTGTTATATACCTGTGGCCTTTCCTTCACCATGGGCTCTCTAGGATTGAAGAAAATATGCCTTGTTTTATATTTGTCGAAAGAGAAAAAGGAAAAGTAAAAAGAGACGTCCTTGTGTGAAAAAATTTGGTTTCTTGGCTCTAGCATCTAAGAGCACTATGATGTGATAGACCATATTCAAATCTATGCAGAGATTGATATTTTGTTTCCATCCAAGTTTATTGAGAAGTAATACACATTTGGGTAGTGTATTTTCACAAACAGGGTGTGGAGAAGATAATACGTACGACATAAGATTGGGTGCTTGTGGGTATGGGTGGACTTACGGGCATAGGGATGTTTACTCGAAATGTTTACTCGAACCTCCTTCGTCAAAAAATTATATAGTTAACTAAGACAAAAATTATTTTTTATCTCTAAATATTATGTTTTGAATATACCATCCAAAAGTATAGCTTAGTGGTCACGAGTGTTAAAAGATCTTTGTAAGGTCACTAGTTCGATTCATACTGGTCACAACGTCTTTCAATTTTATAGGTAATAAAGAGTATATCCAGTGTAATCTTACAAACGGAGTTTGAAAAAAATAATAGGCGAAATACATAAACAGTTCCTTGAAGTTGTCCTCAACGACCAGCTGAACACTTTATGTGACTATTACTCAGATTAAATAGACACCCGAGTCGAACAGACCAGATATGTGAATTACACTTGCCAATGAAGCCAATCAGTGACGACATGTGTAATTTATAATTAAAACTTAACACTTATAATTAACAATACAAAATTAAATAAAAAACAAAACTACTCCCAAAGCAGCCCCCCCCCCCCCCTCCCACTTCTTCTTCTTCCTTCAACAATCAAAACTAGCACCCCCACCCACAACGACCAGCTGGACAACTTCCCCCAAAGCAGCTGTCCATTGACTTCTTTTAAAATTTTGAATTAAAATTGTGGATGAAACAATAATAGACATAAAGAAAGTGAAGAACACCATTAATGGGGTCTTTAAGAAAGCTTGAAAGTTTAAAATGGGTTACTTGATTTGATGAAAAATTGAGAAATTAATATTAGCTAGGGTTGTCTTCAAGTCTTGGTAGGGGATCTTTAGTTGAAGTTATAACAAATTTGGAGAAGTTTCTCTTGAAATTTTGGATTAAAATCGTGGTTGGAACAATAATAGACATAAAGATAATGAAGAACACCAAGAACACCATTAATGAGGTCTTTAAGAATGCTTTAAAGTTTAAAATGGGTTACTTGATTTGATGAAAATTTGAGAAATTAATATTTGGGTTGTCTTCAAGTCTTTGTAGAGATTATTTAGTTCAAGTTACAACAAATTTGGAAAATTTTCTCTTAAAATTTTGGATTAAAATCATGGTTGGAACAATAATGGACATAAAGATAGTGAAGAACACCAAGAACACTAATGTGCCCTTTTTTCTTTTCTTTTGTTAATAATATGTCATTTTTTGATTGGGTATAGATTAAAATTTTTCTTTTTCTTTTTGAAATATCATTTTCTGATTGGTATTTCAGGTATTTCATGTTAGAAACTTGGTATATAAATTACACCAAAGAATAAGAGAGGTATTTCATGTTTTTTTTTCTTAAAAAAGAAAAAACAAAAAATAGGCTTCAAAAACTGGGTCACGCGTTCAAAGTTTAATTAGCAATCACGCATATGCCACATCAGCGACCTGTGTCTATTTGATCTGAGTAATAGTCACTTGAAGTGTCTACCTGATAAAGGCTGAGTTGAGGTGTTCAACTAATCGTTGAGGACAACTTTAAGGGGCTGTTCATGTATTTCGCCAAAATAATATGTACGCAGAAGATGTGGTGCTGCTTGCCGGGGTGTGAGGCTGTGTGCCACGTCAAAACAAGAAAACAAAAGGCATACTTTGGGTGCGGTAGCATGTACATGAAGGGGTTTATAAAAGTTTTTTTGTAGCTAGTGAGAATTGAACCTATGACCTTATGAAAGTTATGAATCTCCTTGACCATCAAATTATATTTTTTGGGTTGTAATAAGGAGGTTCAAAACTTAATATATAAAGATAAAAAAAAAATTTTGCTTTATATACAACGAAGGGATCTTCCGCCCCTTAAATTCGCCCCTGGTTGGAAGTGACCTTCCGCCCCTTAAATCCGCTCTTGGTTGGAAGTGATCTTCCGTCCCTTCCCCTGGTGGGGTGGATGTACGCGTATGCAGTTAACCACCGTCGCGACGAAACAAAAAAATAAAAGGCCGTTATACGTTGGGTGGATGTACACGTACGCTGTTAACCACCGTCGTTTGGCAAAAGAAATTGGTTTTCTGGCTCTACGTCACTGTATCTTTGGCTATAGAGTCCAATGAATATGCACATAGATATGATTGAATTGACCTTTGCCTCCTACATATGTGTAAGAGTCAATTGAGTGTCTCCTTATGTATTTGTCCTTTTCTTCAGCATGAGAGTTTTTATGTCACTGTATGAATACTCAAATTGGATAATGGAAAGCAGCCCTATATATATATATATATATATATATCTTTATTACACTTTATATTTTTCCTCCTTGGTAAGAAAGAAGCTTCATCAATCAAGTGTCTTGCCTAACTATTTCTGGAATTTGAGGACTTAAAAACACATTTAAATGATGGCACATGCACACTTATTTTGACCGTTGAGTTTAAAGGCAAAATGAAGCAAATATTAGCAAAGGAACAAGGACTATTTACCAAACATTTAAGGCGGTGTCGTGGAGGTCGATAATTAAGATGGAATGTTAGGTAATAAGAGTGTGTTTCATATCCTTACCAGTAATATTAATGTTAGTTTCGTATTTTCTATTTTTTTGTGTTATATGCTTATTTGTTATTCTTGTTGGATTGCTATGTTCCTGTTTGTTTCTATGACTCCTTTTCATTCTTCCTTTGAGTTGAGGATTTATCATAAAAACCTTTTTGCCTTCTCAAAATAGTAGTATAATCTTCATACACACTACTCTTCACGCATCCTACCATGCATAATTGAATTGAGTTTTTTTTTTTGGCTCTTGTTGTTTGTTAAGGTCAGGGACGAAGCTATGTTGGCCCAAGAGGAGTCAACTGAACACTTTTCGCTGAAAATTATATTATGTATAAGATAAAATATTACTTGTTATTATCGTTCAAAAATAGGCTTTAAACATCCTTGCACAGCCCGATTACAAAGGGTGTTCAAAATTGATGAATTTCCTGGTTTCGCGCGTTTGAAAATTTTCAAAGCAGTTTCAACCAATAATAATATCGATTATTTTTAGTTGAACACCAAGAAAATTCGGTTTTGTCAATGATTTTATTTATTTATTTTCAAAACAAGATTTTGAGAAGAAATGCGACTTTAGAGACTAGTCAAATGTTGCCTAAGCTACTACAATAAGTTACTAATATTACTTTCTGATCTATTTTCTATAGCACTATTATTATCATCCGGCGTGAAACGGTTTTCTTTCTGTGTTTTTTTAAAAAAATAAAAATAGCAACCTTGGTTTGAAAGATAAAATTTGTACTTCTTTAAATATTCCTTTTAAAAAAAATAATAATACTTATATATTTTCTTCTTAAGAAATTGCTTTATTGGAGAAAGGAAAACATTGAAAAGAGACAAGTCATGGCCCATGTATCTTTTTTTCCAATCATTCAGTGATATGCTTCTAGTTCAATGTTAGTAAACTAGTTGGAGAAAGTACTCAATTACTGGTGAGATATAAATGCTTCCGTAATAAAATTCAGTTTGGAGTTTTCAATTTTTCTATTTTTTTTCCTGATTGAATGGAGTTAATTAATCACTTCTTATTTATGTAATCAAAAACCAAATATGCCTATACATATTTAAAGATTATCTTGAGGTTCGACGAGATATTGGTTCGTTTTCGACTAGAAAAAAAAAATTCAAAAGTTAAGAATTTTGACATCTTCACAAGACCACTAATAAAGGAGGAAAAGGGGGAAAATATAGAAAAAGAAAAAAAAAGAACATCATAAGAGAATCTTAAATTGAATTGGGCTCTATTAGAGGGGAGAAGTTCACAAATACCCATTTTTGGGCAGCTACTATAGTTACGTGACAGAATTACATACTATGTCACTCAGCCCATTTTTAAAATAAAAAAGGGATAATTTCAGCCCTTGTCAGTTGGCTTATCAACCCAACAAAAAATGGGTCATATTTGAAATCTTTACCTAGTTTAGCCTAAATTGTATATAATCTAAAATAATATTTTTAGACTTTAGCCACTATTACAAACACACGTTTAGGGTTTCTTTAATTTCATTTTCCCAGCACACTCTATACTCTCAGCCTCTCTTTGCTTTCTCTTTTCTTTTTCTTCTCTCACTCACTTAGATCTGAATATTTATAGAACTAAAATTTCTCTACTAAGTTGCTTAATCTTCATAAATTTTTATAGATCTCAAATAGTTGAATCTCGATTTATCTGTGTCCAAATTTAAAATTGAAATTTTGTTGCATCTAAATTCTAAACTCCATTGAACGAGCTTGAAAATCTAACTCTAAAGTGACGATAAGTTCGTTCTGGTCAGGAAGTAAAGAGCAGTCCCTTAAAGCGTAGCTGATTCACCATGAGAGCTAAGTGGAAGAAGAAACATATGAGGAGGTTGAAGAGGAAGCACCGAAAAATGAGGCAAAGATCTAAGTAAAAGCTTATTTCCGCACGTCTCAGCATTCTTAGCTTTTGGCATATCTTCTTTGACTTAGAATATTGTGTCTTATTGATCCCTTTTTCCAAATTTTGCAGTTAATTTCTCTAGTGTTTTTGTGCTAATGGCACCTAATGTACTTATGCTTTTGAGGTATATTGAAACTTTGATAGCCATTTTCGCTTTTCTTTATAAAAAAAAAACTCTAAATTATTGTAATAATAAGAATCTTGAGTGTTGGGTTAACATTGTCTAATCAACATTGGTTTTGGGAACTATACTAGTTGAAGAAGGATGGTCAAGATGAAATCAAATTTTGTATACACCATTCTACATCATTATACAATATTATACAACATTATACAAAATAATAATATGGGTATAATGTTGTATAATATTGTATATTAGGTGTAAAAATACTGTTATACAACATTGATCTTTTTTTTTGAAGTAAGTATCTCTTTCATGATAGTAATTTTAGTTTTGTTGCATGTTTTTTATTTTTAGTTTTTTCAGAGTACCCTTTTGCTTTTGTTTTGGTTACTTTTTATTTAGATTTTTCTTTTTGCTTTTACTTCGTATTCTCTATGTTTTCTATTAACACTGAGTTTTTTTTCCCAGCGAAATATTGGTATACATCATTCAACATTTCATATACAAGTTTATACAAACTTATACATCAATATACATTATTGTACAGATGAAGTTAAAACTGAAAAATAGAATTTTTATATTTTCTCACTTTTATCTAACTATTTATACATAAACATAATTTTTTCGCTAATTTCTCTACTAAATGATGAATTTTCAAATTTTCTTTTCTTGTTGAGTTTATATCAAATCATAAACTTTGGAGCAAATTCATCTATAAAAAACTTGAAAAATAAGAAATTTTAGGCCTGTTTGTTGTATGTTTATAGCTGAGATAGGAATTTGTAAGCTTGGATAAGAAATAGAATAAAAACACATGAACAATTTGCGTCAGAATAAAAAAGGCATAAAAGTTTTTTCGGATCTTAGCCAAATAATATTGGGCTACATATTTGTAAACTTAAATCTGGGTCATCCGGTTGCAAGGTTAACTTATGAAGTGTATTATTACGTAATTTTGTCAATAAAAAATAGCTTATATTTTGGAACTTTACCCGATATAGTTTATTTTGCTGATAATACATAGTCTATTTTCATCATTTAACCTAGTGATAGCCTCCTTTATCCTTTTTCGTTCTTTCTTCAACTTTTTCACCAAAACCTATATCCAAATATTTCTTCCTCTTTTAAATACACTAATTATTCTCTCATTCAACCTAACATGAAGGCATTTTCCATTACTGTAATAAACATCTCCTCAAGGAGACTAAATCGCTATTTCTATTTGGAGTACTCTTTTTTTTTGTGCAATGTGAATTTTTTTAAGACAAAATGCGTTTATCCTCCATTAATAAATTTTTGTTTCTTCTCAAATTGCTGGAAAGAGGTTGAAGACTTGCAGACATCCTCCATTTTTTCCTTCAAATTTCAAGGTAAATAGGTCGACGATGAAGTCAGTCAAGTCATCGAAGAATGAAAAAAGAGGTCTTGTGTTGTATTTAGAAAATTTTCAAGTTCTTCAGATGATGTTCCAACTTTATCTAATGAAAATACATAAAAATTGTTTTCAACTTATATATTAAAATTTAACACTGATTTCTATTCGTATATCAATGTTTGGTCATCAAATTGTCTCAGTTTAATTGTATTAACAGAGATATGTGTTCATTCAGGTTTGAATTTATCTGATTTTACTTGTTAATCTGAAATTGCTAAACTAACTATTCAATTGACATATTTTGCTTAGATACTGAACTTCATTCATATTTGGTTCGTGTTTCATATCAGGTATTTGAATTTAGAGGCGAATTATAAAGCTAGTTTAAACAGCTCAGAATCATAACGAAATCTACTGCATGCTTTCTTATTAACATATACTGATTCGTGATTTAATTAACAGAATGTACTACACTTCTATTTTAAGAACAGACGAAAATTTACAAGTCATTCGACTAGATTTTAACAGTTTAACATGTGTTACTTAGGTGGTTATTTTAATTGTTGTGCTTAGTGTAACTCCTATATTAGCCTCTAATCTAGCTATTCTACAGAATTACTTATTTCAGTTTAGAGTTTACACAGTCCAAGTCCATAAGATACAGAAAATCCTAATAAATTACATATATCTAAGTATTCTACAGCTATAAGATGAGCAGAATTAAAAATACAGAAAAACTAACGAATATTTTTATTTCTTCAAAGCTTCAATTACATCCTTGAAAGTCAGGAGTGTACCTGGTCAGATTGAGAGAAAATTCGATGAGTTCTAAGGATGTAAGGAAGAAGAAGATCAGCAACAGACAGAAATCCAAATGATAACAACATTAACACCACAATATCACAGCAACAGACTTGAATTCACTCTAGAAAACCAATAGCTTCAACCAAACAATGCAAAACAATGCTCGAAAACACCAAGATTCAAGAGTTCTTCACTCGAATTGTAATTAAACTAATGGAACAGTAATTGAAAACAATTTTTATGTATTTTCAGACTTATCAAACTTCCGAACCTCTTAAATTGTGGCCTAAGAAAGCCTATTTATAGAGCAATATGGGAGGGAAAGATATTCCCTTATTATTCAGGTGGGCGCCTGATTGCGACTTTGAAAAGATATTCCCTTATTATTCAGGTGGGCGCCTGATTACGAACTTGAAAAATTATTCCCTTATTATTCAGGTGGGCTCCTGCTATCATTTAAAAACAAAGAAAAATTTTCCGCCCTAGTTTGATAACTGTGTATAACATATTTAATTTTGAAATAAAAGGTAATACTTCCCTTATTATCCAGGTGGGTGCCTGATTACTGATTCTTTGAAATGGATTTCATCACCTATTATCGTTTCTTTTGGACTGTTTTCCCTTATTTTCCAGGTGGGTTCCTGATTGCTGAACTTTGCACCTCCTTGTTATCCAAATTGGTCACATTCACTATAAAGTTATTAGTAAGAATTTGAATCTTTTGTCCATGTTCTAATCAAAGAACAATTTGTTAGTATAAAATAGTGGTTAGTTGCTGGCATTCTTGTTGGCCCTGCTTCCATTTTTGAGTCTGCTCCATCTTGCTTCTTATATTGCCTTACCATAACTCTGGCTGTCTTTTAACAATTCTCTGAACCCAACTTTTCCTTGTGATTTTCTCTTGTTTTTTCTGTAGGCAATTAAAATTTTATTAAATTTGAATCCCCAAATACTTTGGATTTTATCATATATTAAATACGTATTAGTCCAAATAATACTATGGGCTAGTATAATCAGGTTGATTATTTAAATATTAAATAAGTTGATTTAAATAAAAGTCCAATGTAATATTGGGCCAACCCGTTTGTGGGTCTTCTATCAAATGGACCAACCCATAAGCCTCAAGCCCAATAATCTACTAGGGTTTTCTTGGAGATTACCCCACCCCACACCTATATAAAGGGGTCAAGGGAGAAGGCTAAGGCACAAGCAAGTAAGCAGAAGGAAAGGCTAAAGAAGCTCTGAAGGATAGCATCAAGGTCTCCATCCATATCTGCAATCATCGTCCTGTGGTCAAATTCCAAAGGCGAACTCAAGTCATAGGCGGGCGGCTTCAAATCTTCCGTTCGTGATAAGTGCAACATCAAATTCTGGTTCGTGACGAGCTTCAAATCATTCGTGACGTACTATAAATCTGAAATCCGTCAAGTTCAAGATCAAGCTTTCAAGCACTTGAACCATCATCCGTGACGAGAAGAATCAGAGGACTACATCTCTTTAGATTTAGAGATATTTTAGAGATTGTAACCCCATCACTTGAATTTAAATATAATATTTGTCGCTATTTTTCTTGTCTTGATTATTATTTTTCAAGAGCGACATTTAGTTGTTACAAATTTTGGCACACCCAGTGGGACCAGCTCTACCTCTCATCTCTTCTCAACTCTTAACATTCAAGATCATTAAGATGGCTTCGAAGAAGATCAACTCAAAAGTTGCTGACTCCAAGTTTTCTTTTGACGTGGAAAGTATCTTGAACGTTACTATGGGGAGTCTTGGGCCAATCACCCGGAACAAGGCGAGCGTCTTGGGACAACAAGCACTCCGAGTGTCGTCTGCACCAATGCACACATTGAGATCTTCATCATTCGAAGACGAAAGGTCCTCCACTAGCAAGTCAGATAGAGGAGATAATATTGCAGAAGTTGTGGAGAAAGCTCTTGCTCAACTTACTTTATACAACACCAAGAGAGCTTACCCAACCTGATGATGAAGTCTTAAGTGTTGTTTCTACGCCAATCTCGCCACATGACATGTTCCAAACTGAGTTCAATCCATGTGAAGGTCTCGGTTATTCTTCATCGTCTGCGATAGTCATGGAGGCAATGATGACTAACACTTCGACAATGGAGGAGCAACTTGCAAACCTGACAAAGGCGATTGATGGCTTAACAAAGTATGCTCAAGATCAAGATGTCCGTATCGCAAAATTAACAGGCATAGTTGAAAGCATGATGGATGGAGAATCAAGTCATGCACCTGGAAAGCTTCATGAAGTCCACGAGAAGGCGGATCCTCCAGCGAAAACAAGTGACATCCGCCAAAGAACTTCATGTCTCCTCCGAAGGATCAATTCCCATCAATTGAAGGAATTCATTATGGGAACTATCAAGGATAAGTATGAGGTTGCTTCAAACTTCAAAGTCCTCTCTTACATACGCAAAGTTGTATACTGCGAGAATCGATAGCTCGAAGATGCCTGCTGGCTATCAACCTCCTAAATTTCAGAAGTTCGACGGCAAAGGAAATCCAAAGCAATATGTCGCGCACTTTGTTGAAACATGCAACAATGCAGGGACTTATGGAGATTAACTTGTCAAGCAGTTCGTCCGCTCACTAAAGGGGAATGCTTTTGATTGGTACACCGACCTCGAGACAGGATCCATCGATAGTTGGGACCAATTGGAGCAAGAGTTTCTCAATCGCTTTTACAGCACGAGGCGTATTGTGAGTATGGTGGAACTTACGAATACTCGTCAATGAAAAAATGAACCAGTTATTGACTTTATCAATCGATGGAGGAATACAAGCCTTAACTGCAAAGATAGGCTAAGCGAAGCTTCTGGCATAGAGATGTGCATCCAAGGAATGCATTGGGGACTTCGTTACATCTTGCAAGGAATTAAGCCTAGGACATTTGAAGAACTTGCCACCCGTGCTCATGATATGGAGCCGAGCATGGCTTCTGCGGGAAATGAAGGGCTGCCCATCTACGAACCTCGCAAGGGAAGGGATAAGCAAGAAGTTAATAAATGGAGCAAGTTCGTGTCCAAGAATGAAAGCAAAGAATCCATGAACGTCAATGCCTCTCCTTTGAAGTTTACTACCAAGGTGAGCAAGAAACAGAGTATGAAAACTACTTCCTCTCAAGACAATGCAAATCGGAAGTTGACTCTCAAAGAGATGCAAGAAAAGGAGTACCCATTTCTAGACTCTGATGTGCCTGCAATATTTGAAGAACTCCTCGAGTTAAAGCTTATTGAGCTGCCAGAAATGAAGCGGCCAGATGAAGCTGGAAAAAGTAATGACCCGAATTACTGCAAATACCATCGGCTTGTAGGTCACCCCCTCGGGAAGTGCTTTGTTTTCAAGGACAAAGTTATGGATTTGGCTCGTCAAAAGAAGATCGAGCTCGAAGACGAAAAGGAAAGCACAAACCATGTGTCCATTACCTTTGGCTCATTTGATCCGATCGAGATATTCACCTGTGAAGGGAATAAAGATAAAGAATTGCTGGAGAATGACAAAGTCCAAGTTGATCAACCTGATGAAGAAGAATGGACCGTGGTGACCCGACGAAGACGCCGCAAATCGAGTCTGCAAAAAGGATCAACGAAGCAACCTGCAAGGAATGAGATAGTGGTAAGACTAAAGAAGCCACAAATGGTTAAGAACCCAAAGAAGGTGGAGATAGAGGCACACCATCACCAAAAGTCACGTCACCCGGTAACTTTGGGAGAATATTTTCCGAGTTGGTTTCGCATGAGGATTTCTGACGATGATGACAAAGCCTTGTGCTGCAATGCTGATAAGGAAGAAGAGGAAAAGAACGAAGTCAAGTCAACACTCTCTCCATCACAGTCTAATAGTCTTGTTGAGTCCTCATTTCAAGAAGTAGATGTTTGTAATGCAAAAATCACCTTCACTGAAGACGATCTCCTACTTGGTGAGACACCACACAATCGCCCTTTGTTTATGGTCGGTTATGTGCTAGAGCTGAGAATAAACAGAATCTTGATAGATGACGGATCTACAGTTAACATTCTTCCCATACGCATAATGAAGGAACTTGGCATCTCAATTGAAGACCTTTCTGAAAGCCGACTGATGATTCAAGGATTCAATCAAGGTGGACAAAGGGCCATAGTAGCTATCAAGCTGGAGATCGCCATGGGAGATATGCAATCAACCACATGGATGCATGTGATTGATGCAAAAACTTCATACAATTTGTTGCTTGGCAGGTCGTGGATACACGAGAACAAAGTTGTCCCGTCAACTTACTACTAATGTTTGAAATATAATAAATATGGAGTCAAGAAGAAGATAGTTGCTGACGACAAGCCATTCGCTGAAGCCGAGGCATACTTCGCTGATGCAAAGTTCTACTTAAAGAACCACATCATGAATGGAGTAAAAGTTGATGATTCCACGAAGGCCAAAGGCAAGAAAGTAGCTCATTTATCTCGTTACATCCCAAAAGTGAAGAAAGATAAAGGAGGATCATCAAGCCTCCAAAAGGATGCACTAAGAGAATTAACCCTTCCTATCAAGCAGATTGATACCATAAAGTTATCTTCAAAGCTACGGGAAAAGTTTGTGGCCCCTAGCATGTCTCAAAATAAGGCACTCCCCACGAAACGCACAAATGAAGGTTTTGATCCGAATGCTTATAGGTTATTCGCAAAGGCTGGATATGACCCCAATGAACCATCTAAGCTAGGGAACCTCCCACCTGAAGCTACTAGGAAAGCAAACACGATGAAGGACAAGGAGCATGTGGTGAAACAATCACGTGAGGGTCTAGGTTACAAACAACCCCCACCAGTTTGCATCTCCATTAGAAGAGCAAATATTAACTATATCACGACGGAAAATGAACCCGCTGATCCTAATAAAAGGCCTTCTGTCTTTGATCGACTTGGAGAACCAACTACAAGAACTTCTGTATTTGAGAGGTTGGGGCCATGGAAAAGGAAGAAGAACAAGTCCCAAAGAATTATGAAGAGATAAGAAGACCTTTGCCATCTAAAGTCCAAAGTATCTCCAAGGAGTGTCGAAGCTTGATCCCTTCCAGAATGAGGCGACAATCAGAACTTTTGATTTCATGCGGGGAGGTACTCAAGGTGAAGACTCGCACAGTGGTCCATACTAGAGAGCATGATGAAGATGAAGAAAGTGTAGGATCTTCATACCACATTACTGCGAATGAGGAGCAATACACTTCATCCCTAAGGAAAGTTGACGAATATTTGGGAGATGCCTCCTAGTGTGGCCATATATCTTTTAATGATGGTGATCCTCAAGAAGACGAAGATGTTGAGGACGCTCCTACGGAACTAGAAGAAGGAATTCAAATGACTGTTGATACATTGAAAGAAGTCAACCTTGGAACTGCAGAAGACTCCAGGCACACCTATGTAAGTTCCCTATTAACCACAGATGAAGAAAACACTTATGTGGAGCTACTCAAAGAATATAGAGATGTCTTCGCTTGGAACTACAAAGAGATGCCTGGTTTAGATCCTAAAGTAGCAGTTCATCATCTCGCAGTCAAGAAAGGAGCTCGTCGTGTTAAACAAGCCCAAAGACGCTTCAGGCCAGAATTGATCCCATAAATTGAAGCAGATGTCAATAAACTCATCGAATCTGGTTTCATTCGGGAGGTTAAATATCCTTCATGGATTTCAAGCATTGTTCCTGTGAAGAAGAAGAATGGCCAAATTCGAGTTTGTGTCGATTTTAGATACCTCAATAATGCATGCCCTAAAGACGAATTTTCGCTCCCTATTCCAGAGCTTATGATTGATGCCACCACCGGATACGAGGCGATGTCTTTCATGGATGGATCATCTGGCTACAATCAAATACGTATGGCACCAAAAGATGAAGAGCTTACTGCATTTCGAACTCCTAAAGGCATTTATTACTACAAAGTAATGCCTTTTGGCTTGAAGAATGCTGGCGCCGCATATCAAAGGGCAATGCAGAATATCTTTGACGACATCCTCCACAAAAATGTGGAATGCTATGTAGATGATATAGTGGTGAAATCAAGAAAGAGAGGAGACCACTTGCAAGACTTAAGAATGGTGTTCGAATGACTCCGGAGATATCAACTTAGAATGAACCCGTTGAAATGCACCTTTGGAGTTACTTATGGAAAATTCCTTGGCTTCATTGTTCGACATAGAGGGATTGAGATAGATCAAGCCAAAGTTGATGCAATTTTGAAGATGCCAGAGCCCAGAAACATACATGAACCGAAAAGTCTACAAGGAAAATTGGCGTACCTTAGAAGATTCATCTCAAATCTAGCAGGGAAGTGCCAGCCTTTTAGTCGTCTCATGAAGAAGGGTGTACCGTTTGAATGAGACCAAGCTTGTAGCAATGCATTCCAAAGCATCAAATCCTACTTGATGAAACCTCCGGTTCTGGCAGCCCCTATACCAGGAAAGCCATTGATTTTATATATTGCAGCCCAAGAAAGGTCAGTAGGAGCCCTTTTAGCCCAAGAAAATGGTGAAAATAAAGAAAATTCCCTCTACTACTTGAGTATAATGATGACCCCAAATGAGATAAAGTATTCTCCAATCGAAAAGTTGTGTCTGGCGTTGGTTTTCGCAATTCAAAAGCTAAAGCACTATTTTCAAGCTCATGTCATCCGTCTCGTCTCAAGGGCGAACCCGATCAAGTTTGTTATGTCAAAACCCGTCCTCAATGACCGATTAGCAAGGTTGTATCTCCAGTTTCAACAATTTGAGATTGTGTATATCCCACAAAAAGCTGTGAAAGGACAAGCTTTGGTAGATTTCTTGGCAGATCATCCAATTCCTGATGATTTGGAGTTGACTGATGAACTACCTGATGAAGATGCGATGGTCATCGAAGTGCAACCACCATGGAAAATGTATTTTGATGGTGCCGCACATCGTGAGGGAGCGGGTGCAGGTGTTGTGTTTTTCACTTCTCAAGGGGAAGTCTTGCCATATTCCTTCACCTTAACCCAACATTGCACTAACAACGTTGCGGAATATCAAGCACTCATACTTGGGCTTGAAATGGCCGTTGAGATGAGACAACTCCGATTATATATTTTTGGAGACTCTGAGTTAGTGATCAATCAATTGCTAGGTAGCTACGAAGTCAAAAAGCTAGAATTGCGTTCTTATCATGATTATGCACAGAAATTGATTGCATGGCTTGGCAACTTAATTCTTCAGCATGTGCCAAGGAAGGAAAATAAGAAGGGCGACGCCTTAGCTGCTCTAGCTTCGACATTGACTCTGCCCTGCCAGACAAAAATCACTGTCTGCCAAAAATGGATAGTGCCACCAGATGAGAATGAGGATAAAGAAAGCAAGCTCGATCGTTTGGTAGCCGTCGCTGAAGCTGTGAAGGTTGACTGGTGACAAACCATGATCGATTACTTATGTTATGGGATACTTCCAGAAGATCCAAGAAGAAAGACAGAAATCCATCGGCGTGCCCCTCGCTTCATTTACTACAAAGACACTTTGTATCGAAGATCATTCGAGGGAGTTCTCTTGCGTTGTTTAGGGGAAAATGAAGCAACACAAGCTATGCAAGAGGCACACTCTGGAGTTTGTGGATCACATGAATCCGGGCCAAAGCTCCACTCCACATTAAGAGGATGGGTTACTACTGGCCAACAATGGTGAAAGATTGCTTAGATTATGCTCGAAGATGCAAGGCTTGCCAGTTTCACGCAAATTTCATACACCAACCCCCTGAAGTGTCACATCCTACTGTTGCATCTTGTCCATTTGATGCTTGTGGATTAGATATTGTTGGACCACTTCCAAAATCTTCTGGAGGACATCTATACATCTTGGCCGCAACTGATTATTTCTCAAAATGGGCCGAGGCCGTCGCTCTCAAGGAAGTAAAGAAGGAGAATGTTGCAAACTTCATTCGAGTGAACATCATATATCGTTTCGGCATTCCTAGTTATATAATAACAGATAATGGCAAACCGTTCGATAACAAGTTGATGACCAAGATCTGTGAACTTTTTGGCTTCAAGCAACGTAATTCGTCAATGCATTATGCTGCTGCAAATGGATTAGCCGAAGCATTTAACAAGACACTTTGCAACTTGTTAAAAAAGGTCGTCTCCAAATCTAAAAGAGATTGGCATGACAGAATGGAAGAAGCTTTGTGGGCATATCGTACGACTCATCGCACGCCGACACAGGCAACTCCTTATTCTCTTATTTATGGAGTCGAAGCAGTTCTTCCTCTTGAGCGTCAAATACCATCCTTGCGACTCGCTGTCCAAGAAGGTCTTACTGAAGAAGAAAATGGTCGTCTACGCCTTGAAGAACTTGAGTCCCTTGATGAAAAAAGGCTAGAAGCTCAACAAAGTCTTGAATGTTATCAAGCTCGTCTTTCTCGTGCTTTCAATAAAAAGGTTCGCTTGAGGTCCTTCCAAGTTGGCGATCAAGTTCTTGCAGTAAGAAGACCTATTATCACCTCTCGCAAATCTGGGGGCAAATTCACTTCAAAGTGGGATGGCCCATATGTCGTGCAAGAAGCCTATTCAAGAAGAGCTTACAAGTTAGTTGATGCAGATGGCATGAGGATTGGCCCCATCTGTCACACCTCCTTTTTCCGCTAACCCGCGAGGGCGCGATGGAGTTTTTCCAATTAAAGGACAATCGAAACGGGATTTATTTAATTAATTTAGAGTCGCCACTTGGGAGATTTATGGTGTCCCGAGTCACCGATTGAATCCCGAATCGAGGAAAAGAATGACTCTATATTACAGTCCGCGAACTAGAAATCCGGATAAGGAATTCTGTTAACCCGGGAGAAGGTGTTAGGCATTCCCGAGTTCCATGGTTCTAGCACGGTCGCTCAACTGTCATATTCGGCTTATTTATCTGATTTATAACATGCTTTAACTTATGTGCAAATTTTAACCTTTAACCACTTTTAGTATTATTATTATTATTGACGTTATTTTAACAAAGAATTGTAACGTCATGAAAACGTATTTCTAACCACGTCACAATCAATGTACCCGTGGTTGTTGACACATTTCAACTCTGTCGAGATTTGAATTTGGGTCACATAAATGTGCACCCGAGTTTAAGAACGTAATTTAATTAAAATCACACCTAAAGAGTCTAACGCGTTATTATCTTTGGGGACAACCGTGAAGTTCGTTAGACGACTCGTCCCGTATTCTAAGTATTTTAATATATACATTTACTGATGGCCCCACAATTTGTGCATTTTATTTGGCGAGGCTCATCTTATTTTATTAAAGGCCAATCCTAAAGTGACTACGATTTCTACTCTACCCCTTGTCTCAAATAATAAAAGCAATATCCTAATTGATAAATAAGTTGGATTGTACCATGTAAAACTATATATGCAAACTTTAAATTAGGCCTCAAATCAGATTATTCCCTCATGGCCTATGTCATTAAAGATATAATTACAGTCAACTTCGTTATCAATCCCAAACAAGAAATACCCAACAACAAAATCATTCTAACAACATTACTCAAAAGTAATTCAATATCAATCTATGAGGACATTGCAAACACGAGCAATTAAACCCAAATAACAAGAAAGAAGCAAAGTAAACAAGATATATTCCATGAAAGTATAAACCAAATCTTCGCAAATAGTTAAAACAATAACATAAAGGATAAGGAAGAACCGACCTTAAAAGAAGCTTTCTTTATATTTAGCCTTTGTTCGGATGTACGAGTAAGCAACAAAGATGAGAAACTAAATGGAAAATCAATGAAACATCAACAACGGAAATGACGAGCAATATACTCGAAACCTCGGATTGGACTACGAACGGGATCGGAACCTCTTGGCCGAACACGAGCATCTCATTGCAAATCCGATTTTGTTTCGATTTTTCTTCCTCTTGAAGTAAAATCTAATCAAAGTGAAAAATGGTATACCTTTCCAGTATTATGATATCGTTCTCCATATTTATGAGTGTATGTGTGGCATAAAATTCTTAAGAATGAGAGGGTCTACGCCATTTTTAGTTATTTCTGTCGCTGTATATTACTTGTATGCAGAATGTATATCGTGTATACAACTCTCTCCAAATTCCGTTTTTCTATCCTCTTTTTTTTTTCTTTCTGTTTGGTTCTCTTTTCTTTCTGCCGTTTTTATTCTTCTCTTTAAGAAGAAGATCTCTCTCTTTTATATTGTTTTTTTTTTGTTTTTTTTTTTAAAATAGGCTCCATGCCTTTTTTTGTCTTTTTCTTTTTTGTTTTTTCCTTTTGTCTTTTTCCCTCGTCTTTTTCTTCTTGTCTTTTTCTTCTTATTCCCCCATCCCATTATGTATTGTCCCCCTTAGTGTAGTATGTGTCATGTGTGTTGTATGGGTTATTTTTGTCCATGTTACCCGTGTGGTGGACTCGGATTATTATGGGCTAGGTTCGAAAAATTATAAAACCGGGTAGTTTGAACCCGAATATTATTATTCGCCCGGAACCGAGAATGGTGTTATTTAATTAATCCTAGGTAATCAAAATAACCATAATACTCATAATTAAAATAAAACTATTTTTTTTATATTTTTCAAGTTTAAAATAACTACAAAATATTAATGAAACTATTTTTTTTATTATTTTCGTTTTTATAAAAAGATAAAAATATAAAGTACTATTTTTTGTATTTTTCAAGTTTAAAATGACTACGAAACCTTAATAAAACTATATTTTTGTTATTTTTCATTTTAAGGTAAAAATAAAGTGAAAGAGTCAAATTTAGCTAAAATAGCTATATTAAAACTAAACTAAATATTTTATGCTAAAAATATAAAAAATCTCGGGTAGGGGCAAAATCACGCATCTACAGCTGCCCCTCTTTGACTGAAAACACAAAGGGTTTTCAGACAAAAAACGACTAGACAAGTGTTTTTGACCCGACCCTTATTCGGAGGGACTAAACTAAGAGGAAAGGAATGTGACCGAGCCCTTGTATCTGAGCTGCCTACATATCCTTGGCTATAAAGGAATCAGGCCATGTGTAGTTCGAAAGTGAGTGAGGAAGGGGTATACCGAGGTGGAGAGCCAGTCGAGGTGTCGTTCCGTCGAGGTTTCATTCCATCGAGGTTCCGGTCCGTGATCCTGCTATTACATCAAAAATCCAACATGAAAAAGACTAACTAAGCTTATCAGCTCCTAGTTACAAGATTCTCATCTATGAGTCTTCTGAAGCTTGATCTTGAGTATTGGTTGGTGCTTCGTGTAGACTCTAAATTTGAACCTCGATACTTGCTAGTTGTAGGTGCTAGTTCAATCTTCTTCGCCCTTCTGGATCAGGACCAGGCTTGCAGTTCTTGTGTCATTGACCATGTCTTGGACAACTTTTATCAGCTTCTGCATTTTGGATCGGCTTCTTGCCTCTTTTATTCTTTTTGTTTATTGTGACTAAGCTTCTGTTGATCCCCTCGGACTGTTGACTCGCATTCTGGTTGCAAACTTCTTTTGTTGCTATCTTGCATTGCACTCCGAAGCGAATTCCCTTACTTGTGATCTTCGATCTATTCTCCTTTGAAGTCTGAATCTGTCTTTTCTTATCCTTGTTGCCTTCCTTCTAATTCATGCTGGGGATTTCCGTTACACTCTGTCACTTTTCGATTGTTCACTATGCTTATCAAATCTTGGAAACTGAGACGCCGTTCTGCTTTTCTGGCGGGCTTCCGACTTTAACGACAAACTCTAATCATAAATCGCCATTCCATTCTTCAGGCGGGCTCCCTGACTTCAATAACATCCTTTGAAAATAAATCGCCACTCCATTCTTCAGGCGGGCTCCTGACTTCAACAACATCTTTTGAAAATAAATCGCCACTCCATTCTTCAGGCGGGCTCCTGACTTCAACAACATCCTTTGAAAGTAAATCTCCACTCCATTCTTCAGGCGGGCTCCTGACTTCAACAACATCCTTTGAAAATAAATCGCCAAGTCATGATGCTCCTCAACGCACGAGCCTAAACTGCAAGTCATGATGCTCATCAACGCACGAGCCTAAACTGCAAGTCATGGTGCTCCTTGATGCACGAGCTTAAACTGCATGATGCAATGCTCCTCGCCCGCACGAGCCTAAATTGCGAACGGCACCAAAAAAAAAAAAAAAAAACTCACCCATTTTGAATTACGTTATGACTTGATCCTCTTCACCGAGGTACGTAGGCAGCTTAGAGTTTCATTCTAAGTTCAGTCGCATAATCTTCAAAAAAAATGCGGGGAATACACGATATGGAACTTTAACTAATTAAGAAGGTCTTATGCCACAAAGACTCCTATATGCACGCGGATCTGGAAATTCACTGCGGCCGCATCGACTTCGCGCATTTTCTGTTCACAGTCTAAAAAGATTTCTACTATGAAATTTATATGAGTTTTATATCTCTGAGCCTGCTTTCTAACAAAATGAACGGATTGTGATTCCGACACTCCAAGCTCAAGATACAATTATTTTCGTCGAAGGTACGCAGATCTGGAAATTCACCGCGGCCGCATCGACTTCGTGAATTTTCTGTTCACAATCCGAACAGAGACCTGCCATGAAATTTATATGAGTTTTAGAACTCCAAGTCTATTTTTTGACACCGCAAACGGTCTACAATTTGGATGCTCCTATCTCGAGATACGATTAATTTTGCGCAGAGTGCGCAAAACTATGAGCTAAACATGGGCCAGGCGTGTAAATCGACTTTGAAAAAATATTCCAGCTGATACAAAAGGAGATTCGTGCTAAATTTTCTTATGTGTTTCAGTCCTATGAGTCTAGTTTCGATAGAAGCAAGCGGCTTATTATTTGAAGTCTCCTACGGCAAAATATGAATTCCTTTTCGCGAAACAACAAAACCGACATACGAAGCATATGCTGAAATTTAAGAAGGAAATAATTGGGAGTAACGGAGGGAATCCAAGTCTCAAAGAGAAATGTCACATATTAAAAAAAATAAAGATACTTTTATTATTCCAAGACATAACTACTCCATTACATGATATTAAATCGCAAGTCGAGAATCCAAAAAAAAAGACTCTAAAATCATGGAAAAGGTTTGAAGCTAAGGATTTGTTGGCGGCTTGTCTCCACGGCCCCTTTCAGGAGGTATAAATT
The DNA here is from genome assembly GCA_032618575.1 of Nicotiana noctiflora. Lineage (NCBI taxonomy): Eukaryota > Viridiplantae > Streptophyta > Magnoliopsida > Solanales > Solanaceae > Nicotiana > Nicotiana noctiflora. The sequence goes on from JASVEL010003223.1 coordinate 29,067, forward strand.
AAAGTTTTTCTTTTTCTTTTTGAAATAACATTTTCTGATTGGTATTTCAGGTATTTCATGTTAGAAACTTGGTATATAAATTACACCAAAGAATAAGAGAGGTATTTCATGTTTTTTTTCTTAAAAAAGAAAAAACAAAAAATAGGCTTCAAAAACTGGGTCACGCGTTCAAAGTTTAGTTAGCAATCACGCATATGCCATATTAGCGACCTGTGTCTATTTGATCTGAGTAATAGTCACTTGAAGTATCTACCTGATAAAGGGCTGAGTTGAGGTGTTCAACTAATCGTTGAGGACAACTTTAAGGGGCTGTTCATGTATTTCGCCAAAATAATATGTACCAGAAGATGTGGTGCTGCTTGCCGGGGTGTGAGGCTGTGTGCCACGTCAAAACAAGAAAACAAAAGGCATACTTTGGGTGCGGTAGCATGTACATGAAGGGCTTTATAAAAGTTTTTTGTAGCTAGTGAGAATTGAACCTATGACCTTATGAAAGTTATGAATCTCCTTGACCATCAAATTATATTTTTTGGGTTGTAATAAGGAGGTTCAAAACTTAATATATAAAGATAAAAAAAAATTTTGCTTTATATACAACGAAGGGATCTTCCGCCCCTTAAATTCGCCCCTGGTTGGAAGTGACCTTCCGCCCCTTAAATCCGCTCTTGGTTGGAAGTGATCTTCCGTCCCTTCCCCTGGTGGGGTGGATGTACGCGTATGCAGTTAACCACCGTCGCGACGAAACAAAATAATAAAAGGCCGTTATACGTTGGGTGGATGTACACGTACGCTGTTAACCACCGTCGTTTGGCAAAAGAAATTGGTTTTCTGGCTCTACGTCACTGTATCTTTGGCTATAGAGTCCAATGAATATGCACATAGATATGATTGAATTGACCTTTGCCTCCTACATATGTGTAAGAGTCAATTGAGTGTCTCCTTATGTATTTGTCCTTTTCTTCAGCATGAGAGTTTTTATGTCACTGTATGAATACTCAAATTGGATAATGGAAAGCAGCCCTATATATATATATATATATATATATCTTTATTACACTTTATATTTTTCCTCCTTGGTAAGAAAGAAGCTTCATCAATCTAGTGTCTTGCCTAACTATTTCTGGAATTTGAGGACTTAAAAACACATTTAAATGATGGCACATGCACACTTATTTTGACCGTTGAGTTTAAAGGCAAAATGAAGCAAATATTAGCAAGGAACAAGGATTATGTACCAAACATTTAAGGTGGCGTTGTAGAGGTCGATAATTAGTGTGGAATGTTAGGTAATCAGTGTGTTTCATATCCTTACCAGTAGTATTAATGTTAGTTCCGTATTTCTTATTCTTTTGTGTTATATGATTATTTGTTATTCTTATTGGATTGCTATGTTCATGTTTGTTGCTATGACTCCTTTTCATTCTTCCGATGATCTATCAGAAAAATCTTTTTGCCTTTATCAAAATAGAAGTAAAATTTACGTACACACTGTTCTTTCTACATTCCACCATGTAGGATTGAACTGGTTTTTTTTTTGGTTGTTGATGTTTGTTAAGGTTAGGGACGAAGCTATGTTGGCCCAAGGGGGTCAACTGAACATTCTTTGCCAAAAAATTATACTATGTATATGGTAAAATATTATCTGTTATTATTATTTAAAAAATAGGCTTTAAACCCTCTTTGCATAGCCTGGTGACAAAGGATGTTCAAAATTAAACATCCGTATTAAATTTCCTGATTTCACGCGTTGCTTGAAATTTTTTAAAGCAGATTCAACCAATAATAATATCGATTATTTTTAGTTGAACACCATGAAAATTCGGTTTTGTCAATGATTTTATTTATTTATTTTCAAAACAAGTTTTTGAGAAGAAATGCGACTTTAGAGACTAGTCAAATGTTGCCTAAGCTATTACAATAAGTTACTAATATTACTTTCTGATCTATTTTCTATAGCACTATTATTATCATCCGGCGTGAAACGGTTTTCTTTCTGTGGGTTTTTAATAAAATAGCAACCTTGTTTTTAAAGATAAAATTTGTACTTCCTTTAAATATTCCTTTAAAAAAAAATAATACTAATATATTTTCTTCTTAAGAAATTGCTTTATTGGAGAAAGGAAAACATTGAAAAGAGACAAGTCATGGCCCAAGTATCTTTTTTCCAATCATTCAGTGATATGCTTCTAGTTCAATGTTAGTAAACTAGTTGGAGAAAGTACTCAATTACTGGTGAGATATCAATGATTCCGTAATAAAATTCAGTTTTGAGTTTTCAATTTTTCTATTTTTTTTCCTGATTGAATGGGGTTAATTAATCACTACTTATTTCTGTAATCAAAAACCAAATATGCCTATACATATTTAAAGTTTATCTTGAGATTCGACGAGATATTGGTTCGTCTTCGACTAGAAAAAAAGAATTCAAAAGTTAAGAATTTTGACATCTTCACAAGACCACTAAAAAAAGAGGAAAGGGGGAAAATAGTGAAAAAGAAAAAAAAGAACATCGTAAGAGAATCTTAAATTGAATTACTATCCTATGTTAGTCAGCGCATTTTAAAAACAAAAAATAGCCCATATTTTGGAACTTTATTCAATATAGCTCATTTTGCAGATAATATATAATCTATTTTCATCATTTAACCTAGTGACGCCTCATTTATCCTTTTTTGTTCTTTCTTCAACTTTTCATCAAAACCTATATCCAAATATTTCTTCCTCTTTTAACTACACCAATCATTCTCTCATTCAACCTAACATGAAGGCCTTTTCCATTACTGTAATAAACATCTCCTCAAGGAGACTAAATCGCTATTTCTATTTGGAGTACTCTTTTTTTTTGTGCAATGTGAATTTTTTTAAGACAAAATGCGTTTATCCTCCATTAATAAATTTTTGTTTCTTCTCAAATTGCTGGAAAGAGGTTGAAGACTTGCAGACATCCTCCATTTTTTCCTTCAAATTTCAAGGTAAATAGGTCGACGATGAAGTCAGTCAAGTCATCGAAGAATGAAAAAAGAGGTCTTGTGTTGTATTCAGAAAATTTTCAAGTTCTTCAGATAATGTTCCAACTTTATCTAATGAAAATACATAAAAATTGTTTTCAACTTATATATTAAAATTTAACACTGATTTCTATTCGTATATCAATGTTTGGTTATCAAATTGTCTCAGTTTAATTGTATTAACAGAGATATGTGTTCATTCAGGTTTGAATTTATCTGATTTTACTTGTTAATCTGAAATTGCTAAACTAACTATTCAATTGACATATTTTGCTTAGATACTGAACTTCATTCATATTTGGTTCGTGTTTCATATCAGGTATTTGAATTTAGAGGCGAATTATAAAGCTAGTTTAAACAGCTCAGAATCATAACGAAATCTACTGCATGCTTTCTTATTAACATATACTGATTCGTGATTTAATTAACAGAATGTACTACACTTCTATTTTAAGAACAAACGAAAATTTACAAGTCATTTGACTAGATTTTAACAGTTTAACATGTGTTACTTAGGTGGTTATTTTAATTGATGTGCTTAGTGTAACTCCTATATTAGTCTCTAATCTAGCTATTCTACAGAATTACTTATTTCAGTTTAGAGTTTACACAGTCCAAGTATATAAGGTACAGAAAATCTTAATAAATTACATATATCTAAGTATTCTACAACTATAAGATGAGCAGAATTAAAAATACAGAAAAACTAATGAATATTTTTATTTCTTCAAAGCTTCAATTACATCCTTGAAAGTCAGGAGTGTACCTGGTCAGATTGAGAGAAAATTCAATGAGTTCTAAGGATGTAAGGAAGAAGAAGATCAGCAACAGACAGAAATCCAAATGATAACAACATTAACACCACAATATCACAGCAACAGACTTGAATTCACTCTAGAAAACCAATAGCTTCAACCAAACAATGCAAAACAATGCTCGAAAACACCAAGATTCAAGAGTTCTTCACTCGAATTGTAATTAAACTAATGGAACAGTAATTGAAAACAATTTTTATGTATTTTCAGACTTATCAAACTTCCGAACCTCTTAAATTGTGGCCTAAGAAAGCCTATTTATAGAGCAATATGGGAGGGAAAGATATTCCCTTATTATTCAGGTGGGCGCCTGATTGCGACTTTGAAAAGATATTCCCTTATTATTCAGGTGGGCGCCTGATTACGAACTTGAAAAATTATTCCCTTATTATTCAGGTGGGCTCCTGCTATCATTTAAAAACAAAGAAAAAATTTCCGCCCTAGTTTGATAACTGGGTGTAACATATTTAATTTTGAATTAAAAGGTAATACTTCCCTTATTATCCAGGTGGGTGCCTGATTACTGATTCTTTGAAATGGATTTCATCACCTATTATCGTTTCTTTTGGACTGTTTTCCCTTATTTTCCAGGTGGGTTCCTGATTGCTGAACTTTGCACCTCCTTGTTATCCACATTGGTCACATTCACTATAAAGCTATTAGTAAGAATTTAAATCTTTTGTCCATGTTCTAATCAAAGAACAATTTATTAGTATAAAATAGTGGTTAGTTGCTGGCATTCTTGTTGGCCCTGCTTCCATTTTTGAGTCTGCTCCATCTTGCTTCTTATATTTCCTTACCATAACTCTGGCTGTCTTTTAACAATTCTCTGAACCCAACTTTTCCTTGTGATTTTCTCTTGTTTTTTCTGCAGGCAATTAAAATTTTATTAAATTTGAATCCACAAATACTTTGGATTTTATCATATGTTAAATACGTATTAGTCCAAATAATACTATGGGCTAGTATAATCGGGCTGATTATTTAAATATTAAATAAGTTGATTTAAATAAAAGTTCAATGTAATATTGGGCCAGCCCGTTTGTGGGTCTTCTATCAAATGGACCAACCCATAAGCCTCAAGCCCAATAATCTACTAGGGTTTTCTTGGAGATTACCCCACCCCACACCTATATAAAGGGGTCAAGGGAGAAGGCTAAGGCACAAGCAAGTATGGACGTGAATCACTAAAGAAGCTCTGAAGGATAGCATCAAGGTCTCCATCCATATCTGCAATCATCGTCCGTGGTCAAATTCCAAAGGCGAACTCAAGTCATAGGCGGGCGGCTTCAAATCTTCCGTTCGTGATAACTACAACATCAAATCCTGGTTCGTGGCGAGCTTCAAATCGTTCGTGACGTACTACAAATATGAAATCCGTCAAGTTCAAGATCAAGCTTTCAAGCTCTTGAACCATCATCCGTGACGAGATGAATCAGAGGACTACATCTCTTTAGATTTAGAGATATTTTAGAGATTGTAACCCCATCACTTGAATTTAAATATAATATTTGTCGCTATTTTTCTTGTCTTGATTATTATTTTTCAAGAGCGAAATTTAGTTGTTAAAAATTTTGGCACGCCCAGTGGGACCAGCTCTACCTCTCATCTCTTCTCAACTCTTAACATTCAAGATCATTAAGATGGCTTCGAAGAAGATCAACTCAAAAGTTGCTGACTCCAAGTTTTCTTCTGACGTGGAAAGTATCCTGAACGTTACTATGGGGAGTCTTGGGCCAATCACCCGGAACAAGGCGAGCGTCTTGCGACAACAAGCACTCCGGGTGTCGTCTGCACCAATGCACACATTGAGATCTTCATCATTCGAAGACGAAAGGTCCTCCGCTAGCAAGTCAGATAGAGGAGATAATATTGCAGAAGTTGTGGAGAAAGCTCTTGCTCAACTTACTTTATACAATACCAAGAGTCAGCTTACCCAACCTGATGATGAAGTCTTAAGTGTTGTTTCTACGCCAATCTCGCCACATGACATGTTCCAAACTGAGTTCAATCCATGTGAAGGCCTCGGTTATTCTTCATCGTCTGCGATAGTCATGGAGGCAATGATGACTAACACTTCGACAATGGAGGAGCAACTTGCAAACCTAACAAAGGCGATTGATGGCTTAACAAAGTATGCTCAAGATCAAGATGTCCGTATCGCAAAATTAACAGGCATAGTTGAAAGCATGATGGATGGAGAATCAAGTCATGCACCTGGAAAGCTTCATGAAGTCCACGAGAAGGCGGATCCTCCAGCAAAACAAGTGACATCCGCCAAAGAACTTCATGTCTCCTCCGAAGGATCAATTCCCATAGAACAATTGAAAGAATTCATTATGGGAACTATCAAGGATAAGTATGAGGTTGCTTCAAAGTCCTCTCTCACATACGCAAAGCCGTATACTGCGAGAATCGATAGCTCGAAGATGCCTGCCGGCTATCAACCTCCTAAATTTCAGAAGTTCGACGGCAAAGGAAATCCAAAGCAATATGTCGCGCACTTTGTTGAAACATGAAACAATGCAGGGACTTATGGATATTACCTTGTCAAGCAGTTCGTCCGCTCACTAAAAGGGAATGCTTTTAATTGGTACACCGACCTCGAGACAGGATCCATCGATAGCTGGGACCAATTGGAGCAAGAGTTTCTCAATCGCTTTTACAGCACGAGGCGTATTGTGAGTATGGTGGAACTTATGAATACTCGTTAACGAAAAGATGAACCAGTTATTGACTTTATCAATCGATGGAGGAATGCAAGCCTTAACTACAAAGATAGGCTAAGCGAAGCTTTTGGCATAGAGATGTGCATCCAAGGAATGCATTGGGGACTTCGTTACATCTTGCAAGGAATTAAGCCTAGGACATTTGAAGAACTTGCCACCCGTGCTCATGATATGGATCTGAGCATGGCTTCTGCGGGAAATGAAGGGCTGCCCATCTACGAACCTCGCAAGGGAAGGGATAAGCAAGAAGTCAAGAAATGGAGCAAGTTCGTGTCCAAGAATGAAAGCAAAGAATCCATGAACGTCAATGCCTCTCCTTTGAAGTTTACTACCAAGGTGAGCAAGAAATAGAGTATGAAAACTACTTCCTCTCAAAACAATGCAAATCGGAAATTGACTCTCAAAGAGATGCAAGAAAAGGAGTACCCATTTCTGGACTCTGATGTGCCTGCAATATTTGAAGAACTCCTCGAGTTAAAGCTTATTGAGCTTCCAGAAATGAAGCGGCCAGATAAAGCTGGAAAAAGTAATGACCCGAATTACTGCAAATACCATCGGCTTGTAGGTCACCCCCTCGAGAAGTGCTTTGTTTTCAAGGACAAAGTTATGAATTTGGCTCGTCAAAAGAAGATCGAGCTCGAAGACGAAAAGGAAAGCACAAACCATGTGTCCATTACCTTTGGCTCATTCGATCCGATCGAGATATTCACCTGTGAAGGGAATAAAGATAAAGAATTGCTGGAGAATGACAAAGTCCAAGTTGATCAACTTGATGAAGAAGGATGGACCGTGGTGACCCGACGAAGACGCCGCAAATCGAGTCTGCAAAAAGGATCAACGAAGCAACCTGCAAGGAATGAGATAGTGGTAAGACTAAATAAGCCCCAAATGGTTAAGAACCCAAAGAAGGTGGAGATAGAGGCACACCATCACCAAAAGCCACGTCACCCGGTAACTTTGGGAGAATATTTTCCGAGTTGGTTTCGCATGAGGATTTCTGACGATGATAACAAAGCCTTGTGCTGCAATGCTGATAAGGAAGAAGAGGAAAAGAACGAAGTCAAGTCAACACTCTCTCCATCACAGTCTAATAGTCTTGTTGAGTCCTCATTTCAAGAAGCAGATGTTTGTAATGCAAAAATCACCTTTCACTGAAGACGATCTCCTACTTGGTGAGACACCACACAATCGCCCTTTGTTTATGGTCGGTTATGTGTTGGAGCTGAGAATAAACAGAATCTTGATAGATGACGGATCTGCAGTTAACATTCTTCCCATTCGCATAATGAAGGAACTTGGCATCTCAGTTGAAGACCTTTCTGAAAGCCGACTGATGATTCAAGGATTCAATCAAGGTGGACAAAGGGCCATAGGAGCTATCAAGCTGGAGATCGCCATGGGAGATATGCAATCAACCGCATGGATGCATGTGATTGATGCAAAAACTTCATACAATTTGTTGCTTGGCAGGCCGTGGATACACGAGAACAAAGTTGTCCCGTCAACTTACTACCAATGTTTGAAATATAATAAAGATGGAGTCGAGAAGAAGATAGTTGTTGACGACAAGCCGTTTGCTGAAGCCGAGGCATACTTCACTGATGCAAAGTTCTACTTAAAGAACCACATCATGAATGGAGTAAAAGTTGATGACTCCACGAAGGCCAAAGGAAAGAAAGTAGCTCCTTTATCTCGTTACATCCCAAAAGTGAAGAAAGATGAAGGAGGATCATCAAGCCTCCAAAAGGATGCACTAAGAGAATTAACCCTTCCTATCAAGCAGATTGATACCATAAAGTTATCTTCAAAGCTACGGGAAAAGCTTGTGGCCCCTAGCATGCCTCAAAATAAGGCACTCCCCACGAAACGCACAAATGAAGGTTTTGATCCGAATGGTTATAGGTTATTCGCAAAGGCTGGATATGACCCCAATGAACCATTTAAGCTATGGAACCTCCCACCTGAAGCTATTAGGAAAGCAAACATGATGAAGGACAAGGAGCATGTGGTGAAACAATCACGTGAGGGTCTAGGTTACAAACAACCCCCACCAGTTTGCATCTCCATTAGAAGAGCAAATATTAACTATATCACGACGGAAGATGAACCCGCTGATCCTAAATAAAAGGCCTTCTGTCTTTGATCGACTTGGAGAACCAACTACAAGAACTTCTGTATTTGAGAGGTTGGGGCCATGGAAAAGGAAGAAGAACAAGTCCCAAAGAATTATGAAGAGATAAGAAGACCTTTGCCATCTAAAGTCCAAAGTATCTCCAAGAAGTGTTGAAGCTTGATCCCTTCCAGAATGAGGCGACAATCAGAACTTTTGATTTCATGCGGGGAGGTACTCAAGGTGAAGACTCGCACAGTGGTCCATACTAGAGAGCATGATGAAGATGAAGAAAGTGTAGGATCTTCATACCACATTACTGCGAATGAGGAGCAATACACTTCATCCCTAAGGAAAGTTGACGAATATTTGGGAGATGCCTCTTGGTGTGGCCATATATCTTTTAATGATGGTGATCCTCAAGAAGACGAAGATGTTGAGGACGCTCCTAAGGAACTAGAAGAAGGAATTAAAATGACTGTTGATACATTGAAAGAAGTCAACCTTGGAACTGCAGAAGACTCCAAGCCCACCTATGTAAGTGCCCTATTAACCACAGATGAAGAAAACACTTATGTGGAGCTACTCAAAGAATATAGAGATGTCTTTGCTTGGAACTACAAAGAGATGCCTGGTTTAGATCCTAAAGTAGCACTTCATCATCTCGCAGTCAAGAAAGGAGCTCGTCCTGTTAAACAAGCCCAAAGACGCTTCAGGCCAGAATTGATCCCATCAATTGAAGCAGAGGTCAATAAACTCATCGAAGCTGGTTTCATTCGGGAGGTTAAATATCCTTCATGGATTTCAAGCATTGTTCCTGTGAAGAAGAAGAATGGACAAATTCGAGTTTGTGTCGATTTTAGAGACCTCAATAATGCATGCCCTAAAGACGAATTTCCGCTCCCCATTCCAGAGCTTATGATTGATGCCACCACCGGATACAAGGCGATGTCTTTCATGAATGGATCATCTGGCTACAATCAAATACGTATGTCACCAAAAGATGAAGAGCTTACTGCTTTACGAACTCCTAAAGGCATTTATTGCTACAAAGTAATGCCTTTTGGCTTGAAGAATGCTGGCGCCACATATCAAAGGGCAATGCGGAATATCTTTGACGACATCCTCCACAAGAATGTGGAATGCTATGTAGATGATTTAGTGGTGAAATCAAGAAAGAGAGGAGACCACTTGCAAGACTTAAGAATGGTGTTCGAACGACTCCGGAGATATCAACTTAGAATGAACCCGTTGAAATGCGCCTTTGGAGTTACTTATGGAAAATTCCTTGGCTTCATTGTTCGACATCGAGGGATTGAGATAGATCAAGCCAAAGTTGATGCAATTTTGAAGATGCCAGAGCCCAGAAACATACATGAACTGAAAAGTCTACAAGGAAAATTAGCATACCTTAGAAGATTCATCTCAAATCTAGCAGGGAAGTGCCAGCCTTTTAGCCATCTCGTGAAGAAGGGTGTACCGTTTGAATGGGACCAAGCTTGTAGCAATGCATTCCAAAGCATCAAATCCTACTTGATGAAACCTCCGGTTCTGGCAGCCCCTATACCAGGAAAGCCATTGATTTTATATATTGCAGCCCAAGAAAGGTCAGTGGGAGCCCTTTTAGCCCAAGAAAATGGTGAAAATAAAGAAAATTCCCTCTACTACTTGAGTATAATGATGACCCCAAATGAGATAAAGTATTCTCCAATCGAAAAGTTGTGTCTGGCGTTGGTTTTCGCAATTCAAAAGCTAAAGCACTATTTTCAAGCTCATGTCATCCGTCTCGTCTCAAGGGCGAACCCGATCAAGTTTGTTATGTCAAAACCCGTCCTCAATGATCGATTAGCAAGGTTGTATCTCGAGTTTCAACAATTTGAGATTGTGTATATCCCACAAAAAGCTGTGAAAGGACAAGCTTTGGTAGATTTCTTGGCAGATCATCCAATACCTGATGATTGGGAGTTGACTGATGAACTACCTGATGAAGATGCGATGGTCAACGAAGTGCAACCACCTTGGAAAATGTATTTTGATGGTGCCGCACATCGTGAGGGAGCGGGTGCAGGTGTTGTGTTTTTCACTTCTCAAGGGGAAGTCTTGCCATATTCCTTCACCTTAATACAACATTGCACTAACAACATTGCGGAATATCAAGCACTCATACTTGGGCTTGAGATGGCCGTTGAGATGAGACAACTCCGATTACATATTTTTGGAGACTCTAAGTTAGTGTTCAATCAATTGCGGGGTAGCTACGAAGTCAAAAAGCCAGAATTGCGTCCTTATCATGATTATGCACAGAAATTGATTGCATGGCTTGGCAACTTAATTCTTCAGCATGTGCCAAGGAAGGAAAATAAGAAGGGCGACGCCTTAGCTGCTCTAGCTTCGACATTGACTCTGCCCTGCCAGACACAAATCACTGTCTGCCAAAAATGGATAGTGACACCAGATGAGAATGAGGATAAAGAAAGTAAGCTCGATCATTTGGTAGCCGTCGCTGAAGCTGTGAAGGTTGACTGGCAACAAACCATGATCGATTACTTATGTTATGGGATACTTCCAGAAGATCCAAGAAGAAAGACAGAAATTCATCGGCGTGCCCCTCGCTTCATTTACTACAAAGACACTTTGTATCGAAGATCATTCGAGGGAGTTCTCTTATGTTGTTTAGGGGAAAATGAAGCAACACAAGCTATGCAAGAGGCACACTCTGGAGTTTGTGGATCACATCAATCCGGGCCAAAGCTCCACTCCACATTAAGAGGATGGGTTACTACTGGCCAACAATGGTGAAAGATTGCTTAGATTATGCTCGAAGATGCAAGGCTTGCCAGTTTCACGTAAATTTCATACACCAACCCCCTGAAGTGTCACATCCTACTGTTGCATCTTGGCCATTTGATGCTTGGGGATTAGATATTGTTGGACCACTTCCAAAATCTTCTGGAGGACATCTATACATCTTGGCCGCAACTGATTATTTCTCAAAATGTGCCGAGGCCGTCGCTCTCACGGAAGTGAAGAAGGAGAATATTGCAAACTTCATTCGAGTGAACATCATATATCGTTTCGGTATTCCTAGTTATATAATAACAGATAATGGCAAACCGTTCGATAACAAGTTGATGACCAAGATCTGTGAACTTTTTGGCTTCAAGCAACGTAATTCGTCAATGCATTATGCTGTTGCAAATGGATTAGCCGAAGCATTTAACAAGACACTTTGCAACTTGTTAAAAAAGGTCGTCTCCAAATCTAAAAGAGATTGGCATGACAGAATGGAAGAAGCTTTGTGGGCATATCGTACGACTCATCGCACGCCGACACAGGAAACTCCTTATTCTCTTATTTATGGAGTCGAAGCAGTTCTTCCTCTTGAGCGTCAAATACCATCCTTGCGACTCGTTGTCCAAGAAGGTCTTACTGAAGAAGAAAATGCTCGTCTACGCCTTGAAGAACTTGAGTCCCTTGATGAAAAAAGGCTAGAAGCTCAACAAAGTCTTGAATGTTATCAAGCTCGTCTTTCTCGTGCTTTCAATAAAAAGGTTCGCTTGAGGTCCTTCCAAGTTGGCGATCAAGTTCTTGCAGTAAGAAAACCTATTATCACCTCTCGCAAATGTGGGGGCAAATTCACTTCAAAGTGGGATGGCCCATATGTCGTGCAAGAAGCCTATTCAAGCGGAGCTTACAAGTTAGTTGATGCAGATGGCATGAGGATTGGCCCCATCAACGGGAAATTTTTGAAGAGGTACTATCCTTAAAAAAATGATGCTCCTCGACGCACGAGCCTAAACTGCAAGTCATGATGCTCCTCGACGCACGAGCCTAAACTGCAAGTCATGATGCTCCTCAACGCACGAGCCTAAACTGCAAGTCATGATGCTCCTCAACGCACGAGCCTAAACTGCAAGTCATGATGCTCCTCGACGCACGAGCCTAAACTGCAAGTCATGATGCTCCTCGACGCACGAGCCTAAACTGCAAGTCATGATGCTCCTCGACGCACGAGCCTAAACTGCAAGTCATGATGCTCCTCGACGCACGAGCCTAAACTGCAAGTCATGATGCTCCTCAACGCACGAGCCTAAACTGCAAGTCATGATGCTCCTCAACGCACGAGCCTAAACTGCAAGTCATGATGCTCCTCAACGCACGAGCCTAAACTGCAAGTCATGATGCTCCTCAACGCACGAGCCTAAACTGCAAGTCATGATGCTCCTCAACGCACGAGCCTAAACTGCAAGTCATGGTGCTCCTTGATGCACGAGCTTAAACTACATGCTGCAATGCTCCTGGCCCGCACGAGCCTAAACTGCGAACGGCACCAAAAAAAAAAAAAAACTCACCCATTTTGAACTACGTTATGACTTGATCCTCTTCACCGAGGTACGTAGGCAGCTTAGAGTTTCATTCTAAGTTGAGTCGCATAAGCTTCAAAAAAAATGCGGGGAATACATGAGATGGAACTTTAACTAATTAAGAAGGTCTTATGCCACAAAGACTCCTATATGCACGCGGATCTGGAAATTCACTGCGGCCGCATCGACTTCGCGCATTTTCTGTTCACAGTCCAAAAAGAGTTCTGTTATGAAATTTATATGAGTTTTATATCTCTGAGCCTGCTTTCTAACAAAATGAACGGATTGTGATTCCGACACTCCAAGCTCAAGATACAATTATTTTCGTCGAAGGTACGTAGATCTGGAAATTTACCGCGGCCGCATCGACTTCGTGAATTTTCTGTTCACAATCCGAACAGAGACCTGCCATGAAATTTATATGAGTTTTAGAACTCCAAGTCTATTTTTTGACACCGCAAACGGTCTACGATTTGGATGCTCCTATCTCGAGATACGATTAATTTTGCGTAGAGTGCGCAAAGCTATGAGCTAAACATGGGCCAGGCGTGTAAATCGACTTTGAAAAAACATTCCAGCTTATACAAAAGGAGATTCGTGCTAAATTTTCTTATGTGTTTCAGTCCTATGAGTCTAGTTTCGATAGAAGCAAGCGGCTTATTATTTGAAGTCTCCTACAGCAAAATATGAATTCCTTTTCGCGAAACAACAAAACCAACATACGAAGCATATGCTGAAATTTAAGAAGGAAATAATTGGGAGTAACGGAGGCAATTCAAGTCTCAAAGAGAAATGTCACATATTAAAAAAAATAAAGATAGTTTTATTATTCCAAGACATAACTACTCCATTACATGATATTAAATCGCAAGTCGAGAATAAAAAAAAAAGACTCTAAAATCATGGAAAAGGTTTGAAGCTAAGGATTTGTTGGCGGCTTGTCTCCACGGCCCCTTTTAGGAGGGATAATCTCTGCTTCATCATCACATAATGGATGATTGGCTTCGATGGTATAAATCTCCCCTTCGGTAACGTCAACGTCCTCTTGACTTTTAGCCAACTTCACCTGTTGTTTGTCCAGAAGCGCGACGATCTTCTCCTTTTTGGAGGCCAAGGAAGCTAGCTGTTGTTCAACACTCGCAAGACTGGCTTGAAGTTTTTCTACAGACTTGCTCACTTTTTCATATTCTTGTTTTGCATCATCAAGGCGTCGTCGTGCATTAGAAAGTGACTCTTGGTGAAATTCTTTAGTCATCTTGGATGATCTTAAAGCATCGTAATCCGCATATGTCTTGAAAAAAGCCTCGACAAGAGCTTCTAAGGTAGAAGTATCAATAACATTTTCCTTCTTAATTTCCTCAAGACTCAAAGCAATACTTTCCTCCAAATTTGTAAAGCTATCCAGAGAATCAAGAGAGAACTCTTCGATCCATTCACGCAAGGTATGCCACATTGTGTTAACAAAAGAAAGTTTAATACGGGAAATAGTCTCTTGTGGCTTGAAGTTTGGAGCACCAAGATGCAACGGCCGTGGAGTAGGCTCGAAGGCTTTTAGACGCTTCGCTTGACTCGCAGCAACCTCCATCTTATTCGCCATGGCTGGCGTGGGGGGCACAACGTCTTCTGGAAGAACGAGGCGCGACTCTTTTGTTAGACTCAAGTCTGTCGATAGAGCATTTTTCGCAGCATGATTTTCTACACCATCAAATGAAGTGTGAGGATTCTTTGCGGCCATACCAAGGGAATTTGGGCTTGTAACATAGTCTTCCATTATGTCGTCACCATGTACATCACCATACAACTCAGCGATGCCCAACTGAAACAAAAAATAAATAAATAATTTAGTTTTCAAAAAAAAGGGTAAGAGAAAGGGAGTAAATTTGAAGGAAATAATAATATTTACTCGTTTCTCCAGTTCAGACAACGGCATCGTCAAGCCAGGGTCACCTTCTACGAAAAATCCAGTATCGATACTGAGAGCGTCCAAGTCAGCAAACTCACTATGGCTCGTGTCCTTAGCCTTCTTCTTTGAACGATTCCAATGGATGTCGTGACTAACATCGCTCCCGTTTGAACTGGAAGATGCACTAACATTCAAAATCTCATTGGGCAGAGCAGAAGCTTGAGTCTTTTCCTCATTTGTTGGCACGACGTTGGTTGTCTTTGCAATATTTTTGCTTGGTGAGGTAGGAGGCATTTTTCTTTTGCAAGGATTGCTCGTCACCTCCACAGTGGCAGTAGTTGTCTTGGAAGTCAACAAATGTTTAGCTCATTTGTTTACATGGGCATCCCCGCCTGTCGAAGAGGTAGACTTGGATAAGACTTTGGTGCTTGGCAAAGGATCTTTTGATCTTAACTTGGACTTGGAAGACCCTTCGTGAGTGTTCTTTTGACGTTGATCATCTTTGGAAGATGAAGGAATATCATCTTTCTTTGGAACTTTCAGAACGATATGAGTGCTTTGTCGGGAAGAGTGCAGTCGACGAGCTGACCACCAGTCTGCATACTCATGAGTCATTAGAGGTCCCTCTTCTGATGGACGCGTAGGGACAATAACCTTTGATGAACCTCCAAGACGAACACAGGAGTCCCAGAATTACACTAGCATTTTCAGTGAGCCGTTATAGGGTCGCTCTATAAGTTTGCCAGTGACATCTTGACAAAAGCCAAATTGACGACTAAACCTATGCCGGCTATAAGATTCCATAATATGAATGTCATCCTGCCTAAGGGTGATGAAACTTGAGCAAAGACTTATAAAAAAATCGCTCCAAGAATTTGATTGTTCGTCACGATCGATAAGATGCAATTCCCTCCCCGGTAGCATAGCCAAATGGTGAAGTTGTCGCGCACTAACTTGCTGAAACAACTCGCTGGCATTACTAAGGTCGAAATGCTTGGCCATCTTCTCGCCAGAAACTTTGCACATCTGCGGACCTTGTTGTGGACGTTTAACACGATAGTAGGCGTCAAAATATGCTCCTATCCATCCATATACATAATGAATAGGAAAGAGTGCTTTGCAGGTGCCCAAATCTTGAGAAGTGGAGACCTCCTTCAAGCCATGATAAATACTTGCAAGGACGGGAACCGCCAAGGAAAACTTCTCTCCATAAGCCATCAAACTCGCAATTTTGAAGACGCTAGCACGAATGTAGTCAATCTTCTTGTTGGGGAACACAAATTTGCAAAGCCAACATGCAAGAAAAGCCGCCAAATAAGTCTCCGCTCTAAGTGACTCCTCCACGCCAAGCTCAATAAAGGGGGCATTCTCCTTATCGGTTCATGGTAGGAAGCTCGCGTCAATATTTCCAGAAGGATTATGATTCAATTTCGGCCTTGTAGTCCGATTCTTCGATGATTTTTGCGGAGGCTTGGCATACCTACTCGGGCCTCGAAACCAAAAATCCACCTAATCACGAATGGAGACCTCATGGACCTCATCCTTCATGAGTTTGTAGAATGCCGAAAACAGGTGCAGACAACTTCTTGGGAGGAAAAGTTTTCCTTGAGCATCTTCTTGTGTCAACTCCTTAGCCGAGGGGATAACTTCGTCGTAGAAAGACCCATGCACCGGGAGGCCTCCGATTGCTCGCAAATCCCACAAAGAGATGGAGAGTTCACCAATAGAGGTAGAAATTGTGTTGGTAGATGGACGCCAAAGCTCACAAAAGGCACGGAGGACATTCTCATTGTAGTCATATGTGAACAACGAAGCAAAGATGGCGTCATAGACCTTGATGCCATCCAAAGTCAACTTGTTGCGAGCAAGAACATCTTCTACCCACTCCCAATATTTGGACGTGTAGCGAACTTCACCAAAGCCGGAAGGAGGAACACTCCAAGTGGCAAGACGTCCATCGTGATCACAATGAGGAGGACTAGCAGATGCGACCTTTTGATGGGTGGAGGATTTCAAAAGTAGGACCTTCATGCTGGTTGATTTGCCCAAAAATTTGTCCAATGCGTCCTTCGTCTCTCTAGTTGACCACTCCGCAAGATCAAGGGAGGCGTCAAGTGGCTTTCTAGCAAGCGGGAAAGCACCTATCACTGGAGGATGAACTTTTAAAGTTAGAACTTGGGCGCGGATTCTGCTTGTCGCTAATAATCTCAAGTTGTGGGTATGGTGTATCATGGTCGATAAAACGCATCCTTGCAGATGGAATTCACAGCCCTATGTGCTGCTCCGAGAGTCTGCGAAAAAAAAAAAAGAAAGGGAAGAATCTATAAAAAAAACAGCAAGACAGAATGGGGCAGTATGTCTTAATATGTTACATAAATTCGAGAAAATATCTGGGAATATATTAGCATATTCTGATTATGATTCTTACCTATATCGTAGCTCTGGAAGTCTCGTTTTTGTCGCCACAAACCGCTTGTAATTTTGGCTTTCCTACACCAAGATATGATTTTTTTAGTAAGGACGCACAAAACTGGAATATCGAGCAGTGACAAAACTTAAACCAAGATTACGAAGCTCACCTGGGATGCTACGATGCGAATCTCGATCCAAATTTTTGATATGTTGTAGTACTCCGAGTCTAGTTTCCGTATCCGTAAACCACTCGTGATTTCGGCATTCCTACACCAAGATATGGTTTTTTAAGTTAGGACGCACAAAACTGGAATATCAAGCAGTGACAGAACTTAAACCAAGATTACGAAGCTCACCTGGGATGCTACGATACGAATCTAGATCCAAAATTTTGATATGTTGTAGTACTCCGAGTCTAGTTTCCGTAATTGCAAACCACTTATGATTTGGATACTCCTACACTAAGATATAAGTTTTTTGGTTAAGACGCACAAAGCTGAAATTCTTGGCAGCAACTGCACAAAAAAGAAATGTTAGGAGAATCGAGCGACGGGGTTGCGTTGCCAACTATTAAAGAGTACCTTTAAAACCAATCAAAAAGTAGTATTGTTGCTTTCATCAAAGAACGGAGGACTTCTACTATGGCAACGATACAAGGAAAAAGTGGCGAATTTATAGGAACAAGCAAGGGAAGAATAAGGAAATTCTTGTATATGGAAAAGTTTAAAACCAGGAAACAAGGATTTCAAACATGGAAACAAATTGCAAACCCTTGGAGTGCTGGAACTATGAAAACAACCGTAATATATTTCAAGCATGTTCTTACCAGCCATAATATGGTTCAAATATGGAAACAACCATAACATATTTGGTAAAAAAAATGATTCCTTGTTTAAAGTTGAAGTGCCGGGGGATTCTTACCAAATTTGTTAAGTCTTTAATTTGTCCTATGTAAGATGGGTTTGGCTTATTTATTTTGAGTCCATACACGTTCTTTTCATAGAAGGAATGATGACCAAGTGTTTCATGGAACCAAAAAAATACTTATCCCATGAACAAGCCAAGTTATTTTATAACTTTGGTAATACCACTGCTTAGCTCCACATTGATGGTTATTATGTGTTGCAAGCTAACATTCAAGCTGCAACATAGTGATAATGGCATTGGCCAAAAGCAATTGACGCAACTAAATTCTTCTCTAACATGGAAAAAAAATCAAGATGGTTAACTTTGGTACATCAGACCATTTGACTAAATGATTCACGAAGGGATGTTATCTTCATGGGTACTTCAAGTCTCTTCTTTGATTTCGGCAAGCCTACATCCCGACAAGCCTTGAAGCAGGGAGCATTTGTAGGCAATTAAAATTTTATTAAATTTGAATCCACAAATACTTTGGATTTTATCATATATTAAATACGTATTAATCCAAATGATACTATGGGCTAGTATAATCGGGCTGATTATTTAAATATTAAATAAGTTGATTTAAATAAAAGTCCAATGTAATATTGGGCCAGCCCGTTTGTGGGTCTTCTATCAAATGGACCAACCCATAAGCCTCAAGCCCAATAATCTACTAGGGTTTTCTTGGAGATTACCCCACCCCACACCTATATAAAGGGGTCAAGGGAGAAGGCTAAGACACAAGAAAGTAAGCAGAAGGAAAGGCTAAAGAAGCTCCGAAGGATAGCATCAAGGTCTCCATCCATATCTGCAATCATCGTCTGTGGTCAAATTCCAAAGGCGAACTCAAGTCATAGGTGGGCGGCTTTAAATCTTCCGTTCGTGATAACTGAAACATCAAATCCTGGTTCGTGGAGAGCTTCAAATTGTTCGTGACGTACTATAAATCTGAAATCCGTCAAGTTCAAGATCAAGCTTTCAAGCTCTTGAACCATCATCCGTGACGAGAAGAATCAGAGGACTACATCTCTTTAGATTTAGAGATATTTTAGAGTTTGTAACCCCATCACTTGAATTTAAATATAATATTTGTCGCTATTTTTCTTGTCTTGATTATTATTTTTCAGGAGCGAAATTTAGTTGTTACAGTTTCTTTTACCTTTTACTTTTCCTCCAACTAATGATTGCCATGTTGTTTCAATTGTCCTTTGATGGACCCCAGTCTCGTTGTGCCTTATAACTGAGAAGCTGGTAATTATCTTCGACTGACAATGTCTTATAGACAGATTTCAAGAAAAATGAAATGCAATGACCGCAAAGTTTTGAGGGTAGGAATACTTTTAAAAATAAAAGGACGAGACTTATATGAGTGGGAAGAGTGATTCCTTTGATCATGTCATGCATTCGGATTAACCGACCCAGTCTGTCCAACCAATCAGCTGTCACTTGCCAACTTTATTTCGCCATTCAAATTTCAACAAACCCAAACTTTGCTTGCTTTGCTGCTTTTCTCCCACAAAATCCTTTCTCACTTTTGCCTTATGGTGCCCGTGAGGGTTTTCACCAATAAGACTCTCTCATTTTATTTCTTTCAGCTCGCGTCGCCTTACGGTGCCCGTGAGGGTTTTCACCAATAAGACTCTCTCATTTTAATTCTCTCCTCACTTCGCCTTACGGTGCCCGTGAGGGTTTTCACCAATAAGACTCTCTTATTTTTATTTTTATTATTTTCTTCATCTTCCGATACCCGAGTGTTGTCTATAACATGCCTTTCTTCACCTACTTGTACTGTCTTTTTCTTGAAATTAATCAGAAGGTCTTTCTTTGGACTATAATGTGGCTTTTAGATGGGTTTTAGAAAGAAAGGTATAAAGGCTCAAATTTTCCAACTGGGGTTTCAAAATTACAACTTTCGGAATCATATTCTCCACCATGATCATAACTTCTGCCCGAGTTTCAATCTTTGGGGAACCGTGGACTTTTTTTCTATTATGATTGAACCTCAGTGAGGCTGCCTACATACCTTTTTGGGATCAAGTCAAAACGTAGTTCGGATCATAAGATCGCTTCATGTTGCGATGTTCACTTCTTCCAATTTTCTTCTTTTGCATATTTTCTTTTTTTTTTCTTTTTGTCATTTTCACATCTTTTTTTTCTTCTCTTTTTTTTCTTCAACTTTTCTCTTTTTTTTCATCCTTTGCTTTTCTTCTTTTCTTTGTCATTCCATCATTCCGTTTTTGACTTTATTGTTGATTCCGAAAGAGGGGTATGAAAGAATAAAGTAGTAAGGCTCAAAGGGATAGCAATGGATAAACTGTTTAGATAGCAAAATAAAATGCCTTCATCATTTCAATTTCAAAATATGACAAATACAATTAGATACATGAAAGAAATCATACATAATATCTTTTGACCGCGTCAGAGTTGATGGCCATCTCTACGTATTTTCCTTCTATATCTGTCAAATATAATGCTCCACTAGACAACACCCGAGATACAATAAATGGCCCTTGCCAATTTGGAGCGAACTTCCCTTTTGCCTCTGCCCAATGAGGTAAGATGCGCCTCAATACCAATTGTCTGACTTCGAATTTTCGCGGACGTACTTTCTTGTTATATGCTCTGGCTGTCACACCTCCCTTTTTACTACCTCGAAAGACACAAAATATGCTTATAGGGTATACCTCGATGTTCAAATACCTGAGACGGATATAGTAGCATAGAGGAAGAAGTTTTTCCACTTAAAGGACAATCGGTTCTGGATTTTTGTTTTAATTATCAGAGTCGCCACTTGAGAAAATAATGGTGTCCCAAGTCACCGGTTAATCCCGAATCCGAGGAAATTGACTCTTTTATTAATGTCCGCGAAACAAAGATCTCGATAAGGAACTCTGTTAACCCGGGAGAAGGTGTTAGGCATTCCCGGGTTCCGCAGTTTTAGCACGGTCGCTCAATCATCGTTCTCGACTCTTGTTTGACTCATTACGGATTTTAACAATATGTATGTGCTTTTTACTTTACTATTTTATAGAATTGCGACATCTCGAAAACACGCCTCGAATCACACCGCAACCAGTACGCCTGTGACTTTTTGGTATATTTCAGCTTTGTTGGGATTTAAGATTTGAGTTGCACCAGGTGCACACTCGTTCATAGGAAAGTATATTAAATCGCGCCCTAAATGGTCTATTGGCTTTGGATTATTTTGGGTAAGACTATGGAATTTGCTAATAGTCTTTCCGGATCTAATATTGTTATCTCATTACTAAAGGGGGGTCCGCTTCTTTGATGTTATGCGAGGCTCGTCCCGATTATTTATTAAAATCCAATCCTATTTGTTCAGCTATATTTTCTATACATGTTTTTTTCTTAATCTATTCGATATTTAAGTATTAAGCCCATGCCCTTTTCATTTTTCTTCATTGGGCCTGGAATATTGTTTCCTTACTCAATTGGGTATCGCATCTGCTTGGGTCTCACAGACCCAGGCCATTCTTAACCCTTGTGCAAAGGTCCTGTGGGCTTTATGCCCCAGTTCAAACCTACGATGTGTTTTGGTCCCAATCCAAATAAGAATAACATTGTTTGAGTAAATAAATGAAAGTACACGCCTGGAACCAATAAGAAATCAATTAGCATTTTTATTTATAACTAAGGACATCAGTACACAAATCAGTAGTTCCAAGTCAATTGTCTATGTACATGAGAGCTCAACAAATTGTCATCACTATCAGTTCATAACTAAGAATTTATACTAATGTCTAATTGCTTATTAGTTGAAAGATTTTAAAATCACAACTTAATTGTCTACGAGATTTGATCATATTAGAATGATTCAAAAAACTACTTACGATACCTGGAAAAGCTAAATGAGTTGATCCCAGTTACATAATTATACTACTGGTTTTATTATGAATTAAACCTCTCATCATCTTAGATCTGTCCTATTTAAGCCATTTCACTGCCTAGTTATTTCCTTTTACCAAAAACTTAATCATGTCTGAGCCTTAGTTTACAAGTAGACTAATCCCACAAACATAGTTCTAACAGTTTAAACATTCATTAATGGAACTTAAATACTTTCATCTAGTGGCTCAAAGACTTATCATAATTAAACTACTCTTTCGCTTCAACTCAGCTCATTAGCAAATTATTAACTCAATTATTCATAAATCACTACCCGATCTAACGTTTTTATCCCATATTCAAGTGTAAATCTATGACATTAGCTAAGTGGTGATGGTTTACGAAATTATCTATGAAACAACAGTTATTAGCGAATTGAACCCGTGATTTGTTTACTTATATTTTTAGGTTTTACCTATTTAAACTAGGCGTGACATGCTACTATGACTATACCACTACCATATTACTAACTATTACAATATTTGGTGTTTGTTCCTTCTACTACTATCTACTACAACACAAATAAACTACAGATTGAGGCTAATTCTAAACTAATAACAACATTTAATCCACTGATTACATAATAACACAAAATTAAATTTGAATCTTCACTTTTCATTGAATCAGCTCGCCATTACAAGCTTCTAATGAATAGAAAAAGTACCTGAATCAGCAAAGAAATCGATGAGTCTAGGGGTTAAGCAAGCAAGGCACAGCAGAAGACTCAAACAACAATGCAATAGTAGGAACTTGGACTTTAACAAATGAAGATCACATCAACAGCAAATAGAGACCCAGGCAACCACTTGAGCAAAAAAACCCACAAGGAT
Source organism: Nicotiana noctiflora (assembly GCA_032618575.1). NCBI lineage: Eukaryota > Viridiplantae > Streptophyta > Magnoliopsida > Solanales > Solanaceae > Nicotiana > Nicotiana noctiflora. The sequence goes on from JASVEL010003223.1 coordinate 52,050, forward strand.
CAGATGAATTTCTCACAGTTTCTCACTCGAAATAATGCAGGAAAGCCTATTGCTATATCACTAATATCTCTCTGAACTTTTCTTCAAAAGCCAGCCTAAGAATAATTGAAGAAGCCCCCCTATTCATTCTTTTCAGGAGGTATTTATAGGAGGGGAATGAGCTGATGACTTGGGGAGAAAGTTTGGGATTAAATCTCACTTCTTCCCCTCTTAAAATTACTAAACTTACATTTAAGCCCACATTTCTGTTATCAAAACCCTTCCAGCATGTGCTGGAAGGTTCTAAAGATTCCCTTTTGGGGCTTTTTACCAATGTAACCTTGGGGGTTAAAGATTTTTACAGATTTTCCTTTTTAGGGAGACCATTATACCCTTAAACTTCTGCAAAATTGCAGAAATCAGGGGTACAAATGACTCCCTTAACTCCATATGTTTCAAACTATTTACCAATTTATCTATTTAGCTTCCTTTTATGCCCTTAGTGCCATTGTCAATTTACCCGACCTACCTAGGTCAAGTGTTCAGCACTTTAAGGCTTATTTATCCTATGGCCAGTCCTTGCATTGGTATTTAAGGACTGGCCAGTTCTATTATTTAGAACTTAGCCCCTTTTTATTTCATTTTCAGTTAATTAACCCTTTTAGTTCATTTTAAAACTAATTGCAGGACTAGCCTGCTTTATTAATGTGTTTACCCTATTTAAAACTTAGCTAGTCTCAAGTTGAGACTTGGCTTGGGTAATTGAACCCATTTACTGAACTCAATTGGGCCCAAAGCCTTTGCAGGCTTGGCCACTTAAGGTTCAGGGCTCAAAAAGATCCTAGGCAAGTCTGAATTTGCAGACTTAGCCAATCTTTGGAAATCCCAGCCTTTAAACTGATCACAGGCTGGACTAAGGTCTTTGCAGACCTAGCCACCTGAGATTTAGGGCTCAAATGAGCCTTGGTGAGTCTGCCTTTGCAAACTTAACCTATTTTGCACAACTAGCCTTTTTGAGGTGGACCAGTGTGTTTGGACCTTGTAGAGTTGGTCAATTTACAAAATTGACCACTCTTGGTCACTTATTTAACTTGTAGCCTATTTTTGTGATTTTCAGTTTTAGCCTATTAACACATGTTTCCATTTTAACCACTTACAAGTCTTAATACTATTGTAGCTATAACCAATTTACCTAGGCATGATAGGTATTAACAGTGTTCATATCAACACAAAGCTATTACAAACATAGCCAGTTTCACAAATAATTGCACACATAGCCAATGAAATCAGAGTTGTTTTACCAATTAATCAAAATTCAGAGGAAAGGGTTGAGTATTGTTGAATCCAATCAATTAGACCTACAAGCTCGCATTTCATAACATAGTGTCAATTATTCTTAAACAGGCTTAGTTTAAAAACTTCTTTATGCTAAATGAATCACTAAAACCCAAATCATACTTGAGATGTTCATTGACATAAACACACATAAGTAAAAATCCATAAAGCAGTAAAAGAAGAAAACACGGTTTGTCAAGATCAAAGAACATCCAAACTAAAATAAAATAGTTCTGCAATAACCCTTAAACAGAGTAGGCATGAAAAGACAAACAGAGAAAAAACCTTAATCTAAACATACGAGTGATGAAAAATATGAAAGATGAGAAGAAATCAGAACAGATGAAAGGTATTTCTCAAAGAGCAAAACCCTAAAGCATGCATTCTAATATAACAAAAGATATCATACGAAGATAAAGAATAGATCTTTAAACAGGAAAGCAAACAACAAATTAAAACCTCAAATACTAAAATCCTAGTTCATGCGACTAACTAACAAAAACATGCTAAACACACGGAGAATAACAAAAATAACAAAAAAGGCAAGCAAGGAAGGGAGAGGGTACTTAGCTCGCAGGGACTGTCCCCCGAGCTTCCTATTTTCTTTTTTTCTTTTTCTTCTTTTCTTTTTTTCAGTCTTTCTTTTCTTTATTTCCTTTCTGATTTTCTTTTCAGACTTCAAGATGAAGTCTTTTGAGTTTTTTGTTTGGAGTGGGGTGTTTGGGAGAGGGTAAAGGCCAGATCTTGATAGGGTTTGAGTTTTGAGTCACCAGAGTTAGGTTCCGGCGACTTTATTTTGGATATTCGACGGGTTCTAAGGAGATTCGAGGGAGGTCTGTGTTATGGGTGGGTAGATCGGACCAAGGCGGTCCTTTTGGCATTGGTTTGGAGAAGGGATTCGTAGTTTGGTGGTCACCGGTGGTAGGTTCCGGTGACCGGCAAGTTAAGAACAAGGTTTTGTTTTAGAGTTTTCTAGGGTTTTGAGGGTGTTTGAGGTGGAGAAGAAGAAGAAGAGAAGAGGAGAGGTGAGAGGATGGCCGGAGACCACCGTGGGAGGTGGTGGCCTCCATGGCCGGCGAGGTATGTGAAGAAGAAGGTGAAGACGAGAGGCGAGAGAAAGGGGGCGGCTAGGGTTAGGCTAAGTTGAAGAATGGCTCGTCTTTTCAGACCAAAGCCTTTTATAGGCGAGGGGGATAAGGTGATCTGGGCCATTGATTTGCTGATGATCAACGGCCATAAGCAGCGTTACTAAAGCGGCGTCGTTTTGTGCCAATGAGACCAACGCTATCGACCCTCAGATCATTTCAAACGAACGACTCAGATTTGATCTCACCTCTTAATTAATTAAATAATTCCGCTAATTATTCCAACCGTTGGATTCAGCCTGATGGACGGCTGAGATCACCTATCCTTAATGAATTTGAACCGGACTCTTGGGCCAATGTATTTGGGCCATTCAATTCAATTCTTTTTGGCCCAAAGTAATTATACCCAATTGTATTTTTGCATTTTCTGATGTTTTAATTATTTTTTTTTATGTATTTTCTTTTTGTATTTTCTTTTCTTTTCTTTTGTATTATTTAAATTATTCAATTTCCTACTTGCACTAATTTTCTGATATTTCTTGGCAATTTCTACTATTTTTTCCCTAATTTCCACTATTAATGCTCTTTTTTGTTGATTTTCTTTTAACTACTTAATTTAAAATGCATGTATTTAACCTATATTTTTGATTTTCTAATTTTAAGTATTCAAACACACAAAATGTAGCTAATTTCAAATAAGGCATGCAATTGCACTCAATTTTTTTTTTTTTTTAAATTTTGGAACTTATTTGCCCGGTGCAAAAATCATGTGCTCACACTCTGGCCATTGTATTTTTCTCACCTGTTGTTCTTTCTCACTCTCTCTCTTTTGGAGAGTCCCCATGGGGAACGACAGGAACCCCCAATTAGGTTTTTTTTTCTATTTTTTATAGTAGTGAGCTGCGTGAGCTGGCAATTGGAGGCCAGGACCACATTAAGGTTTTTTATTTAGGGTAGCGGATGGGCTGTAGCCTCATTAATCGTATCATATAGGCATTAAATGCCATTAATTATGAGCGGTCATGCCACTTATTAATCTTGAATTAACCCCGAAAGGTGAGTCACTTCGTTGGTTGTTATATGGTCGGATTCTGACCCATACAGTAGTGAGAATTTTATCTTATAAATTCTCCTAATAGAAGGTAGAACATGATCCGTAGTATAATTGGCAACCCCGTGACCAAAAAAAAGAAATATGATATTATTTGCCTGTGTCTTTAACTTTTGACCTCTGCTTGCCGCTAGGAAAAACTTCAAGGTTAAAAGTTACAAGTATTGTCCATGGAAAAAGCGACGGGCTACACTTGTTAAACTTAAAGTTTAAACGGGGATAAAAATTCGAGGATATCCACTTTGAGGATTATTTGTATACTTCCCCGTGAATAATTGTCCAAGCCCACAAAAACAAAAAAAAAAAATAACAAACTCAGTATAATCTCATAACTATGGTTTGGAGAGGCTAGTGTGTACGAAGACCTTGTGCCTACCTCGAGGGTAGAGAGATTGTTTTTAATAGACCTGGTTCGAGGAAAGAAAAAAAAAGCAGTAACAACCAACAAGACCAACAACAAATTGTCTTCAATTTTTTTTTAAGATTTAGACGCCTGAAACTGAATACACATGTGAATATATTAAGATGTGTATTAAGATCTGAATACTAAATAATTAAGACAATTTAATTTTTAACATCTAAATGAATAAATTTATCTTTATTAGAAAATTAATAAACATAAAATTCAAATGGAATACTAACTAGTCTAATATTCTATCAATAAAATATATAATTTTTTAAAATATGATAGTTGTTGTTAGTGATGGCTAATGGGTGAATGCCGACTAGAGGCGATGGTTGGTGATAGTTTTGATTAATGATGGTGATTCATACTAGTAGCTAGTAGTGATTGGTAGTGGTGGCGATTATGATGGAGCATGGTGGTAGTGGATGGTGATAGCCAATAATGGGAGTGGTGACACTAGTTGTGACTGAGGAAGGTATTGGGTCGGTGGTGGTAGGTTCTAATGATGGGCAGTGCCAACTGTGGTTGTTGATGGTGATGGGGTGGTCAGTTGTGGTAGTTGAGATGGATGAGTATTGATTTTGGATGAGAATGGTAGTGGTCGAAGTGATGGAGATAATGGGTGGTGATGGTCGATAATGGTGGCGGCTATGATTGAGGATGATGGTGGCGTGGTAGTGGTGGAGGTGGAAGTGAAGGTGGTGGGGATGAGGATGAGGGTGGTGGTTGAGTATGGTGGTGGTGGTAACATGTGGTAGTTGATAATGATAGGCAATGGCGGCAATTAATAATGCATATGTGATAACGTCGTAATGAAATTAAGTCACTGTTATAAATATTAATTATACAAATTTATTCATCCATTAAGTGGCTGTGAAGTAAAAAAAGCAAACACATTTGATTATTAAGATCTGAATAATTAACTTGCAGACTTTAAAAACAAACGCACTAAATATCGAGATCTGAATGATTAAGATTCAGACATCCATTACGTGAAACAAATGTGGCCTAAATAAAACATATCGAGACGTTTTAAAATATAGCCACTAACTTCTTCTTCTTCTTCTTTTTAAAAAAAAAAAAAGAAATTCTGGTTTGTGACATATTCAACCATTTAAGCATTTTCTAAGAATATTTGAAAATTTTGTCCATGACCTACGGTTTGACTTAGTCTTAAATTCTTAATTATAAATCTCAAAATAAATTGCGAATTTGACTTATTTCTAAAAACTCGAGATGGTAAAATTGCAATTGAAAAACAAATCATGGTTCCTAAACTAAAAAACAATTATACTAAAAAAACCCATTAATGGTTGCTGACAAAGTACAAAAACGAACCTAATATAAGTAATTAAAATAACTCACCATATGCTAAGATTTGGGAAGTTTCAATGGCTTCAAATCTCACTTCTCGTCTAGCTTCCCGTCTCCTCCGTTCCGCCGCCGCCGCCGCCGCCGCCGCCACCACCACCACCACTCTCCCCAAATGTCACCCTTTAATCTCACTCATTCATCGCCAATCACAGCCCTTAAATTTTACCCCTTTCAACCCGAACCAACCCCTTTTCACCCTTCAATCCTTCTCCACACTCTCCCGGCCTGCTAAATCCCACAGATCAGCCCGGCCCGATATTGGTGCTCGAGCCCGACAACTCCAAACCCGGCGTCTCTGGACTTACGCGATCACATTCAGTTGCATAGCTGGGTTCATAGTAATAGTCCTTAACCAGTTCCAAGACCAGCTTGTTTTTTACGTTACACCTACAGACGCACTATCACAACACTTACAAAACCCTACAAAATCAAAATTCCGACTCGGTGGATTAGTGTTAGAAAATAGTGTAACACCAATCCCTAATTCACCTGAAATGGAATTTGTGATTACTGATTTGATTACTGATATTTTGGTTAAGTATGACGGGTCATTGCCCGATCTTTTTAGGGAAGGGCATTCTGTTGTAGTTGAAGGGTTTGTAAAGCCGTTTACGGAGGAAATGAAAAAGAAAGAGAGTGGGATTTTGAGTGAGAAGAAGTTAGAGGTGACGAAAAAGGCGAGGGGCGGGGATTGTTATTTTGCTGCTACGGAAGTGTTGGCGAAACACGATGAGAAGTATATGCCACCTGAAGTTGCAAATGCACTTGAGAAGAATAAGCAGTTGCTTCTTAGTCAGCAGATGGAAGGAAATGAGGAACAGGGTGATGGTGATGGTGTAACACCTCCAGCTACAGCGAGGGCGTAAGGGTAAAAATTCTAATTGAATTTTTTGATGATGGAGTTTTCTTAAAGTTACAATTTTGATTATACTATTGTTTTAGATTTAATTGATGGATGGCAGGAAAGTTAAGGGATATGTAGGTGGTTTTTTGAGGTTATATGATGAATTTTGTTGTCATAGTATTTGGTTTCATATTGTACTAACCCTGTGAAATGGGGGTTGAGTTTAGAATTTTTGGGATAGTGAATAATTGAATAAAATTATTTTTTATGACATTGGATGTTTGTAATTCTTGTTGTTCACTCTCAATGTGGAGGACATTGATGAAAGAAATAGAGAGGTCGGCTGATTAGGGATTATGGTAATGCTTGGAATTGATTTTTTTGGGTAAATAATGTAATTCTGTTAAAGTTTCAATCTTAATTGTACTACTAACTGTTTTACATTAGATTGAATGAAGTTAGTAAAATGAAGGGATGTGTAGTTGGTTAATTAAGTTTATATGGTGAAATTTATTGTTGTAGTGAGTGGGGCTTTTTGATTTCATGTCTTGTACTGACCTTGAGAATGATATCAAGGATGATATCATGGGAGCCCGTCAGCACTTTCACCAGAATGGCAACCTAGTTAGATCATGCAATGCCACTTTTATAGCACTAATCCCGAAGAAGAAACTGAGCTGAGAGATTACAGGCCAATCAATTTGATTGGTAGTATTTACAAAATTTGCAGAAATGTTAAAAGGGGTGATAGGAAAACTGGTGTCCAGTCATCAAAAATACTTTCTTAAAAAATAGGCAGATCACATATGCAACGCTTACATCTAATGAGATATTGGATTGGAAGATGAAGTCTGGGCAACCTGGTCTACTTTTCAAACTCGATATAGAAAAGGCATTTGATCAACTTAATTGGACCTATCTGATAAATACACTAAGAAGGATGTGATTTGGTGAATGTTGGATTAGATGGATCAGATTTTGTATCACTATAGTGAAGTACTCAATCCTGATCAATGGTGGACCAGTTGGATTCTTTTCTCCCCAAAAAGGCGTCAGGGAGATCCTCTATCTCTTTTCTTATTCATCCCTGCTATCGAAGGGCTTAGCAAAATGTTAGATAAAGCAAATCAGCTTCACTGGCTAAATGGTTTCAAGGTGGGAAGCAGTGTTATAATTAGCGCTTGCTACAGCACTAAAAGTGTGTAGCGATGCGATGTGAGGTAGTGTCACCATTCCTGTTCTGTTGCGTTGCGATGAAGAAAAGCGAGCGCCTTTGCCTTTGTAGCGAGAGGCGATGCGTGACGCGATTCGAGGCGTCGCTATTTGAATATAATGCAAGAAAAGGCATCTGTTTATTACTAAAAGTCTAAAACAACAAATTAGGGAATGGGTTAAAACACCTCTCACATAGCAGTGACCTTCTTCTCCAGTTCTCCTTCAACATATTAGGGCTTGGGTTCACAAAATTAGGGCCTGGGTTCCATCATCAGCCATCAGCGACTCAGCAGGTATGTTTCTTTCTTTTGTTTTCTTTTTCTTCTCCTTGCTTCTACTTTCTTCTTCTTCTGGTCGACCACTATTGCTGGTCTTTTTCTTTCTTCTTTCTTTAGTGATTGCTGTTTTTCTTCTCTTTTAGCCCAACTCTGTTTTTCTTTCTTCCATCATCTCTTTCAGCTCTGTTTTTCTTCTTTCTTTGCTTTGTTTTGGGTTCTTTGCTCTGTTTCTTCCATCATCTCTTTCAGCTATGTTTTTTTGGAGCAGAGGCTGAATTTTTTTTTTGATGCTCTGTTTTTCAAAATCGAGCAGAAGTAGTTAGGCAGTAGCTTTTTTTTTTGTTGCTCTGTTTTTCAAAATCGAGCAGAGGCAGTTGCTTTATTTTATTTGTTGCTCTATTTTTTCAATTACAGATATAAATTCTTGTCGAGTAGAATTAATTGAATATTGAGTTGAAGAAGAGTAGATGTTGCTTGTTTTAGAGTTTAGACTATTAGTCTTGAATTTATAAATCTACTATGAGTCTATGACTATTTGTTGAGTCTTTAGTTTTTGAGTGATATATTTATTAATATATTATTATTATTATTATTATTGAGTTTTTAGTTAGATGTATATAACATTTTATGTTTTTGTATAAATTATCGCTTCACATAAAGAAGGCGAGCGTTTCGCTGCGCGCCTCTCGCCCCAGTGAAGCGGGCCCTCGTCACTATTCGTCGCCGCACACTATCCAAAACACTGGTGGGAAGTGCAGATGGCAACTCTGTTACAGTCTCCCATCTGCTCTGTGCAGATGATACTTCGATTTTTTGTGGATCTGAAAAATCACAGGTCTTATACCTCAATCTTACACTTCTGATCTTTGAAGCTTTCATAGGCCTACACATGAACATGTTGAAGAGCATCATCTACCCAGTCAATTCAGTTCCAAACTTGGAAGAGCTTGCGAAAGTAATGTGTTGTAAGGTGGGCTCTTTCCCTACAACAGATCTGGGTCTTCTTCTGGGAGCTAGATACAAAGCTCAAGGTAGCTGGAATGGAGTAATTGAAAAATTTGAAAAAAAGTTAGCTTCTTGGAAAATGCAGTATCTTTGGGTGGTAGAATTACACTTATCAATAGTGTGTTGGATAGCATTCCTACCTACTTCTTGTCCCTGTTTCCAATCCCAGCTAAGGTCCAGAGGAGACTTGATCAACTAAGAGAGATTTTCTATGGGAAGGAAATAGTCAAACTCACAAATTCCTTTTGGTTAAATGGCCAAGAGTTATTCTCCCCAAAGCGAAAGTGCATTGAGGGCTAGCAATAAAAGATCTCACTTTACACAACAAGAATTTGTTAATGAAATGGCACCGGCGGTACAACAGGGAGAACCCTGGACTGTGAAAAGTTGTAATACAAGCAACATATGGGGTGACAAACAACTGGTGTACTAGACATAGTAGACTGCCACATGGTTCTGGGCCATGGAATCACATTTCAAAGTTATGGGGTGACTTTCAACTCAAGTCATCACTCAAGCTTGGGAATGAAACTCATATTTTATTTTGGAAAGATAGATGGTTAGGGTAAGAGATCCTGAAAGACGAACACCCACTTAAGAGAATTATTATTTTTGGAGTCACCATTAAAGGTCATTCGAAGCTTCAATTTTAGAAATTGAATTTTTCGATTTTATTAGTTGTTTTGATACTCTATGATTCTAGATTCATATTTTCATTTGATTACTTCTCTCTGTCCCTGTTCTCTCCCAAGCGACTCCCCCCACAACGGTCAATTCTCTAGCGACCCAGCGGCTTCCCTTCCCCCCTCCCCCCACTCCGGCGACCAGCCACCCAGGTAAGGTCACCCCCACCTCTTTTCTCTCTCTTCTCTCCCCACCCCTCCCACCCCAGCCCCCTCTCCCCTCCCCGCCTCACCTCTCATATCTCTCCCTCTCTTTTCTCCCCCCCACCTCTCTTCTTTCTCTCTTCTCTCTCCCCCCCCAACCTCTGTTTCTCCCCATCCCTCTCCCCAACTCCGGCGAGTCGCCGGCAGCCCCCCACCCGTTCCCCCACCTTTTTGTGTGGTTGATTTTGTGTTTGTGCAGGTTTTCGACGGGACAGCGAGTGAGACGTGCACGTGCAAACAGTGAAGAACAACAAGAGTACCAGCAAGGAACGAAAGGAGTTGGACGCGAACGAGCTAGGTGGCCGCAATACCGTCGGGTATACCAAGACAATTCCTAGGTTAAAATCACGGGAGTTGGTACCTCCCATTTGCCTGTTTCCCTATATTGTGTTAGTAAAATTGCTATCATTTCTTGTAAGGTTTACTCTGTTGCTATCTAGTGCATCCTTTTCGTATTTCCCTTTTGTGCGTTGGTGCGTCATTATTCTCCATAGTCAGTTGGAGGGATAGTGGCCGCAGCGGGGGATGTAAGTGCAAGGTCATGTCCTCGGGGGCGGTGGCGGTGGCGGGGGTGAGTAGGGGGCAGGGAGCGGTTCTGTGGGTAGGGCGGGAGGTAAGGGTGGGAAGAGGGTAGTGGACGCACATAGGTTAAGGATCGGGTCGTGGAACATAGGTACTCTGACGGGTAAGTCCATTGAGTTGGCGAAGATTCTTCAGAAGAGGAGGATCAACATAGCCTGTGTCCAGGAGACTAGCTGGAAAGGGACGAAGGCGCGAGATGTTGACGAGTTTAAGTTGTGGTACTCTGGGGTCGTGAGGGGCAAGAATGAAGTGGGCATCCTGGTGGATAAGGACCTTAGGGAGTCCGTGGTGGAGGGTAGGCGAGTGAACGATAGGTTGATGTCTATTAAGTTGGTTATCGGGGGTTGCGTCCTCAACGTCATCAGTGCCTATGCACCGCATGCGGGCTTAGATGAGGAGGTTAAGAGGCATTTTTGGGATGACTTGGATGAGTTGGTGTGTAGTATTCCCCAATCTGAGAAGTTGGTCATTGGAGGGGACTTTAATGGCCATATTGGGGCGGATGCTAGTGGTTATGGTGAGGTGCACGGCGGCTTTGGCCTCGGGGTTAGGAACGGAGGAGGCACTGCGCTGTTGGATTTCGCTACGGCTTCCGAGCTTCTGATTGCTAACTCGACATTTCAGAAGAGGGAGGAGCATTTGGTCACCTTCAAAAGCTCAACGGCGAGGACCCAGATCGATTACCTCCTTCTCAGAAGGAGCGATAGAGGTTTGTGCAAGGACTGCAAGGTTATTCCGGGAGAATCCCTTTCAACCATCCATAGACTCCTAGTGATGGATGTCGGAATCTGGGTGAAGAAGAAGCGGAGGGGTGCTCGGGGCCAACCGCGAATTAGATGGGGTGCTCTAACTAAATAGAAAGCCCAGGAGCTGGAGAGGAGGTTAGTCGAGGGTGGATCTTGGAGAAGTTCTGGGGTAGCAGACGCAATGTGGTCAGAGACGGCGAATCTGGTTAGGAAGGCAGTGCGAGATGTGCTTGGGGTAACCAAAGGCTATCTAGGCAGACATCAGGGCGACTGGTGGAGGAACGACATAGTGTGAGGAAAAGTAGAGGTGAAGAAAGCTGCTTTTGCGAAGTTGGCAGGGAGCACAAGCGAGGAAGAAAGGCGGGTGAACAGAGAGAGCTATAAGGTGGCAAGGAAGGAAGCAAAATTGGCTGTCACTGAGGCTAAAATTGCGGCTTTTGGTCGCATGTACGAGGAATTGGGGGAGAAAGGCGGGGATAAGAAGTTATTCCGGTTAGCCAAAGTAAGGGAAAGGAAGGCGCGGGACCTGGACCAGGTTAGGTGCATCAAGGATGAGGATGGTAGAGTCCTGATGGGGGAGTCTCAAGTCAAACAGAGATGGCAGGCGTACTTCCGAGACCTTCTCAACGAGGAGGGGGACCAAAACATAGAACTAGGGGAGCTGGGGCATTCTGAGCGTCATAGAGACTTAGGGTACCGCAGGCGCATTAGGGTGGAAGAGGTCGTGGGGGCTTTGCGTAGGATAAGTAGAGGTCGAGCGACTAGGCCAGACGAAATTCCGGTGGAGTTTTGGAAATGCATGGGTAAGTCGGGAGTGGAGTGGCTCTCCAGGCTGTTCAATGCGATCTTCAGGACTAAAAAGATGCCGGAGGAGTGGAGGTGGAGTACAATGGTGCCCTTGTACAAGAACAAAGGGGATATCCAGTGCTGCAATAACTATAGGGGTATCAAATTAATAAGTCACACCATGAAGGTCTGGGAGCGGGTGATCGAGGCGAGGGTGAGGGAGATGACATCTATATCGGTGAACCAGTTTGGTTTCATGCTGGGTCGCTCCACTACAGAAGTTATTCACCTTGTTGGAAGATTGGTGGAACAGTTCAGGGATAAGAAAAAGGACATGCACGTGGTGTTTATTGACTTGGAGAAGGCGTATGACAAGGTCCCAAGGGAGGTGCTATGGAGGTGCCTGGAGGCGAAGAGCGTGCCGGAAGCCTACATCAGAGTAATCAAGGACATGTACGATGGAGCTAAGTCCAGGATCAGGACAGTGGGTGACGACTCAGACCATTTCCCGGTGGTTATGAGACTCCATCAAGGTTCTGCGCTTAGCCCCTCTTGTTTGCCTTGGTGATGGATGCTTTGACGCGGCATATTCAAGGGGATGTTCCTTGGTGTATGCTATTTGCTGATGACATAGTCCCGGTAGACGAGACGAGGGTCGGTGTTAACGAGAGGCTAGAGGAATGGAGACAGACTCTCGAGTCTAAAGGGTTTAAACTAAGCAGGTCTAAGACAGAATATATGGAGTGTAAGTTTAGCTCTGAGTCGAGCGAAGTGGGTGGGAGTGTGATGATTGAATCTCACACCATAGCCAAGAAGGATAGTTTCGGATACCTTGGATCGGTGATCCAGGGGGACGGGGAGATAGACGGGGATGTCACTCACCGTATAGCGGCGGGGTGGTCGAAGTGGAGGGTTGCAGCACGAGTCCCGTGTGATAAGAAAGTGCCACAGAAACTCAAGGGGAAGTTTTATAGAGTTGTGGTTAGACCTGTCATGCTGTATGGGACGGAGTGTTGGCCGGTGAAGAAATCTCACGTTGAGAGGATGATGGTTGCGGAGATGAGGATGCTTAGGTGGATGTGCGGGCTCACCAGGTTAGATAAAATTAGGAATGAAGTTATTCGGGAGAGGTGAGGGTGGCCCCAGTGGATGAGAAGATGCGAGAGGCGAGACTTTGGTGGTTCGGGCATGTGCTTAGGAGAAGCCCCGACGCCCCGGTGAGGAGTTGTGAGCGGCTAGCGGTGGTCGGTGTGAGGCGAGGCGGAGGGAGGCCTAAGAGATACTGGGGAGAGGTAATTAGACAGGACATGGCCATGATGCGGATTTCCGAGGACATGACCCTTGATAGGAAAGTCTGGAGGTCTAGTATCAGGGTTGTAGGATAGGGGCTTCTAGATTTTTCATACTCCTTTCCCGGGGTGAGTGAGGCGTGGTAGGGTCGCCCATAGATGATTAGTTTGTGTTCTCTTTTGTAGTCATTTCTGGTCGTTACTGTTTTGATATCATTGCATGCCTGTTTATTTATGGTACATATGCATCTTGTTTAGATAATGTTTATGAGATGTATGCTTGAGTAACTAATGCGGTTTTTGTTTTTGTTTGCCTTTTTTTTCCATGCGCCGATGGTCGATTGGAAACAGCCTCTCTGCCCTCTCGGGTAGAGGTAAGGGCTGTCTACATATTACCCTCCCCAGACCCCACCTCGTGGGAATATACTGGGTTGTTGTTGTTGTTGTTGTTAGTTGTTTTGATTGGGTGTTGGCCCAATTGATTGGGATCGTAAAGGGAAGTTCAAAACTCAAATTTGAAGTGATTTGGAGTAGATTTGAGGTGAATTTCAGAAATTGAATTTTTCGATTTTGTTAGTTTTTTGGATTGGGTGTTGGCCCAATTGATTGGGATCGTCAAGGGAAGTTCAAAACTCAAATTTGAAGTGATTTAGAGCTTATTTGAGGTAGATTTGAGTTGAATTTCAAAAGATGACCAAAGAAAAAGAAGAACCAGTGGAACTCCATTAGTAGGATTCATTTGTATAATGGTGGATTTCTCACATTTGTTTTTCTTTTTCAACTGCCATACATATATACAGGGTGTATCACTAACATTTTCACTACTGTGCTTATATATGCATTTTACACACTATTATACAACTATATATATAATATACCTCTTTGTATAAAAGCGTATTAGCATTTCTGACGAATTTTTTGTATGATTTTCACTTGCAATTCTTGATTAAGACTATTCCAAATCTCCACAAATGACTTCAAACTTCGTATACAGTCTACTTAGACTAATTTTAATAAGTTCAAATAATACCCACTCCAAATGTTTTATAAAATCATATTAAAAAACTAATAAGATTAGCGTTAAAGAAGATGAGATTTTAGATTTCTCGCGCCTGTTTGTGAATTTTCATAGTTGTGAATGGTACGTAGAAACTTGAGGAAAAAGGAGAATGGAAATACTTCACGCTCGAATATATAGAGAATAAAAAAATGGAAAAAAAAATTCAGGCTTAGCTTATTGATATTTGGCTACACATTTGCAAACTTTTAAGCGGGCTAAAATAATGCAAGGTCAACTTATGAAGTGCATTATTATGTAAATTTGTCTAAAAAATATCACCTGTGCTTAGCGATGCAATGAGTCCTAGGAATAATTTGAGTCGTATTGCATAAGCTGGCATGTTTAGATAGACTACCTCCTCATTAGACGAAACGATAGAGGGTTGTGCAAGGATTGTAAGGTCATCCCGGGAGAGTGCCTCTCGACTCTCCATAGACTCCTAGTGATGGATGTTGGTATATGGGTGAAAAGGAAGAGGAGGGGCGCCCGGGGCCGGCCGAGGATTAGGTGGGGAGCCTTGACCAAGGAGAATGCGCTGGGGTTGGAAATGAGGTTAGTTGATGGAGGTGTCTGGAGAAGTTCTGGGGAAGCGGATGCTATGTGGACTGTGACCGCTGATCTGGTCAGGGAGGCAACGCGAGATGTGCTCGGAGTTTCCAAGGGATACTCTGGCAGGCATCAAGGTGACTGGTGGTGGAGCGAGGCTGTCCAAGGTAAAATGGAGGCGAAGAAGACGATATTTGCTCGGATTGCCGAGAGCTCGAGCGAGGAGGAAAGGAGAGTGAACATGGACCGCTATAAGGAGGCGAGGAGGGAGGCGAAGTTGGCGTTCACAGAAGTGAAGAATGCAGCGTTTGAGCGCATGTACGAGGAATTAGAAGAGAAAGGAGGGGACAAGAAGTTGTTTAGGTTGGCTAAAGTGAGGGAGAAGAATGCGCGGGACCTGGACCGAGTTAGGTGCATCAGAGACGAGGATGGTAGAGTTCTGATGGGGGAGGCTCAGGTCTGGCAGAAGTGGCAAGCATACTTTCGAGACCTGCTCAGCGAGGAAGGTGACCAAGACATAGAGTTAGGGGTGCTGAGGGACTTAGAGCGCCATAGTGATCTGGGGTTCTGCAGGCGCATTAGGGTAGAAGAGGTCGTGGAGGCTTTGCGTAGGATGAGTAGGGGTCGAGCGATCGGACAAGACGAAATTCCGGTGGAGTTTTGGAAATACATGGGTAGGGCAGGAGTGGAGTGGCTGACTAGGTTGTTCAATGCAATCTTCAGGTCCAAGAAGATGCCAGAGGAGTGAAGGTGGAGCACAGTTGTGCCTGTGTATAAGAACAAATGTGACATCCAGTGTTGCAATAACTATAGAGGCATCAAATTACTAAGCCACACCATGAAAGTATGGGAGCGGGTGGTTGAGGCGAGGGTGAGGGCGATGACGTCGATCTCGGTGAACCAGTTTGGTTTCATGCCGGGCCGCTCCTCCACAGAAGCTATCCACCTTGTCAGGAGATCAGTGGAAAAGTATAGGGATAAGAAGAGACTTGCACATGGTGTTTATCGACTTAGAGAAGGCATACGATAAGGTTCCAAGAGGGGTGTTATGGATGTGCCTGGAGGCGAAGAGCGTGCCGGAGGCCTACATTAGGATGATCAAGGATATGTATGATGGCGCTAAGGCGAGGGTTAGGACGGTGGGTGGCGACACGGACCACTTCCTATTGGAAATGGGGCTTCACCAAGGATCGGGGCTAAGCCCCCTCCTATTTGATTTGGTGATGGATGCTCTAACTCAGCATATGCCATGGTGTATGCTATTCGCTGACGATATTGTCTTAATAGACGAGTCGAGGGTCGGTGTTAACGAGAGGTTGGAGACAGACCCTCGAGTCAAAGGGTTTCAGACTAAGCAGGTCTAAGACCGAATACTTGGAGTGCAAGTTTAGCTCCAAGCCGAGCGAAGAAGGAGCTGGTAGGGACGTGAAGCTTGGTTCTCAGGTCATCGCCAAGAAAGACAGTTTCAGATATCTTGGGTCGGTGATCCGGGGTGACGGAGAGATCGATGTCACTCACCGAATAGGGGCTGGGTGGTCGAAATGGAGGCTTGCGTCGGGAGTCCTGTGTGACAAGAAAGTGCCACAGTATCTCAAGGGGAAGTTTTATAGAGCTGTGGTTAGACCAGCAATGCTGTACGGGGCGAAGTGCTGGCCAGTGAAGAACTCCCATATCCAGAGAATGAAGGTAGCAGAGATGAGGATGCTCAGGTGGATGTGTGGTCACACTAGGTTGGATAGGGTCAGGAATGAAGTTATTCGGGAAATGGTAGGGGTAGCCCTAATGGATTAGAAGCTGCGAGAAGCGAGACTCAGGTGGTTCGGGCATGTGTTGAGGAGAAGCTCCGATGCACCGGTGAGGAGTTGCGAGCGACTGTCGGTAGTTGGCGCGAATCGTGGCAGAGGGAGGCCCAAGAGGTATTGGGAGGAGGTGATTAGGCGGGACATGACTATTATGCGGATTTCCGAGGACATGACTCTTGATAGGAAAGTCTGGAGGTCTAGTATTAAGGTTGTAGGTTAGGGGCTTCTTTTATTTTGCGGGATAGGGATGGGTCGAGGGGGGAGGGTTCCCGATAGGTTAATACCTATGTGAGTACTCCTAGAATTACTACTATCTTTTGTTCATGTTGCTTTGTTTACTTTGCCCTTTTATTCGTCAGTTTTTTGGGGTTTATTCTGGAGTCACTAATGTTTTTTCCTTTTGTTTTGTTTTAGTTTTTTTTTTCCTTTTCTCGATCTTTCGCCGAGGGTCGATTGGAAACAACCTCTTTGCCCTGTCGGGTAGGGGTAAGGCCTGCGTACATATTACCCTCCCCATACCCCACCCTATGGGACTATACTGGATAGCTGTTGTTGTTGCATAAGCTGGCATGAATAGTTTGAATAATATTTTTCGCCACAAGATTTTAAGAAATAAGAATGCGCCAAGGAAGATTGAAACTCTTTTCTTGTTTTTAGTCTCAGGACATCAGTGGAGTTATTTAATCATTTCCAATGTCTGATATCCTTTATTTCCCATTTCTGTTAATGCCTTTGCTACTTGTTCTTCCTATTTGAATTTCTCAGTGTGCTGGTGCTCGGGATGATAGAGGGAATTCCATTATAGGGACTACTACAGTAGTCCACTTACTGCAAGGTATATATTGTTATTTTTTGGTGCCTAAAGTGTTGTTATATCTGGCCATAAGAAATTGTCCAATGTGTTCCTTTCTGAACTGCTGCAGTGGCAACACTCACGATGATATGTTGCTTGCCAAACTTGAGACTGTCTACGCTGGTTCTGGTGACCCTGGTTCTTCGGTGGTCAGTTTTCTAATATTCTGGCAAACTCCTTGTCTCGTGAATAAACGGATAGAAAGAATTCATGATGTACCCCAAACTTGTTTACCCTGTGGAGCAAGGACTTCCTGTGTGGTCAGAGTGGCTAGGTTTCAACAGAGTCAATGCTCATGCTAGAAAAGGAGTAGTATTAGGTCCTATGCGTCTTCTCGGAAGGTACATTCTCCATTTTTTTGCGAGGATTAGCTAGAAAGATGCTTAATTTGGCTTTTCTTCCTTCAGCTATATCCTTTTTAAATTCCTCTAAATTAAGTTGCTGGCTATTGTGAGTTTCCTTTTGCAGCTTCTCTGGTGGTCATGTGGTAGGTAATTTTCCGCCTCATGAAGCATTTGCGATTGGTGGAACCAATAGTGTGAGAGGATATGAAGAAGGCGCAGTTGTCTCAGGTCAGTCTTATGTGGTTGACTGTAGAGAAATTTCGTTCCCTCTGGTAAGTGGAGGCAGTTGGAAATTATAATCTGATAGTTCAACACACTTCTCTAGATATTGGTGGTTTTCACACTCTCTCTGATCTGTCCTGATGATACTGGGGCGGGTTACATTGTTTGCGGGGCGGGGCGGGGCATAATTTTTAAAAAAAAAATTAACGCGGGGCAGGGCGGGTCGCGGGTTGCGGATTATTAAAAGCCTAAAGTCTAAAACTCTAAATCCCTAACGCTAACAGCTTACCGTTCAAAATTGGTGGTTAAGAAAATTGATTATCAGACTACGTCGAGTAAATTTAAGTTCATCATCTTTAATTAAAAAAAAAAAATAGTTGGTAAACTTCTTGGGAGAAACAATAAGTCAATAACTCCTTTCTTAATTGTGTAGTTAATTAATCTATTTATAAGTACATAAAGTCTAGAAGTATTAAGACAAGGAAATTGCCATACATTAAAGAAGAAAAAATCAATAAATAACTTATAATGTACGTTCTGTCACCAAATAAAATAACTTTTTCTACTACAAAAATCTGTGCAACCTTTTTCCAAGTCATTTGCGTAGAGAATATTAAGACAAGGAAATTGCCATATGTGGGAAGATAATTGAAACAATCCTATATGTATTTATCTTTTGTAATTGAGACAAGTAATTTGGTATATGTTATACAATCGTATATGTTTCACCAGTCCTTTAATGCTCGGATACAAGTATATTGCAAAAAAAATTACTTGGTTTACTAGATCGGATTAAAAAAATTAAAAATATATATATAAAAATCTTAGTAGTATTTTTCTAGTAAACTCACTCCTCAAAGGACCAACAAAGGCATCCTACTATAAACCCTCGGGGGTTGGCCTAGTGGCAATTGACTTGAGCCTTGGGGTTTGCTCCCTTTCAAGGTCTCAAGTTCGAAACCCACTGGTGCGAACAATTTCCGAGGGCCATCGGACTGGGTAAAACCTGAATTAACCGTGTGCACCCCCGGATTAGTCGGGGCTCTTAGAGACTCGGACACCCGTTGCAAATCAAAAAAAAAATTCGTTTAATCAAAAAAAAAAAAAATTAAAAATATATATATGCGGTGCGGGGCGGGGCGGGGCGGTTAAAATTAGAAAAATTTATTTTGCGGGGCGGGTTGGAGTCTTCGCGGGTGTGCGCGGGTATGACCCGCAACCGCCCGCCCCGCACCGTTTGCCATCCCTAAGGATACCGCTAAAAGAGAATTGGGAAAGAAAGAAAAAAGAGGCAGACAATTGAACTGTTGAAGAGTGACTTATCCAAAAAGAGAAAAAATGTTGAATAGTGATGTAAAATGGTGGACAACCATAAGCTGCAAACCTAATTTCCCTTATACAAAATTATCAAACTTTTACCATCTTCTATTTTGCATCTAAAATTTCTGGATGATGTTTTTCAGTAGGGATCATAGCTATTGCTATGTGTAAGTTAATTTGATGGATGATTAATTTTAAAAAAGTCATAAACCGAGTTTTTGTATAGAAAAATTAAATCATGCTTATATATCATTAAAAAAAACAATACAAAATGCTAAATCAGACTGAAAATATAAGTTGTTTTTGGTTCTAGATTTATGGTGTGGTTTCAGTGCTAACAAAGTGTGACATATAAGTTACGAGTTCGAGCCGTGGAAGTAGCCACTAATATTTGTATTATGGTATAGTATCTTTGTTATACCAATTCTTTTTTAGGCCTTGTGATGATCCAAAGGGTTATCTTATGTTTTAGAACTCGATTCTGTGTTTCGAGGCCTGCAAAATCTCAATTTATTCCTCCTTGATTTGTGTGCATAGTTCGGGTGCGTTTTTGGAAACCCTTTATGTGGAAATATGAGAATAATAATAATTTTTGCCTTTAAAAGTATATTTTAGTTGACTTCGGTCAACGTTTTGAGTAAACGGATTCAGACCCGTGTTCTGACGGCCCCGTTGGATCCATAGTAAAATATGGGGCCTGGTCATATGCCTGGAATCAGATTCGGAGGTTCCTAGTCTGAGTAATGAGTTTTTGTTAAAATTGTGAGTTTGAAAGTTTTATGGTTTAAAGAATTTGATTAATGTTTGATCTCGTTAGTATAAGGCTCGTATTTTGGTTCCGGAGCCCGATACAGGTTCAATATAATATTTAAGTCATGCCTGTGAATTTTGATGAAAAACTAGAGTTGATTTGACGTGATGCGGGCGTTCGGTTGTGAAAAAGGGAATTTCAAAGTGTTTTTGAGAACTTTATGTGATTTGATGCTAAATTTGTAGTTCTAGATGTTATATTGGCAATTTGATCGCACGGGTAAGTTTGTATAATGTTTTAAGACTTTGTGTGCATGTTTGATTTGGAGCCACGATGGCTCGGGTGAGTTTCGGATAGGCTTTGGGGTGTTTTGAACCTTAAAAAAATTGTTGATATTCTTAAAAATTGAGCCGATGGTCTATTGGAAATAATATCTCTACCTGTATTAGGTAAGGGTAAGGTCTGCATACAGACTACCCTCCCCAGACCCCACTTGTTGGGATCAAACTGAGTTTGTTCGCAAAGGCAAGGTCAAGCTTCGCATTTGCGACGAGGTCGCATTTGCGAGCTTCTCATCACAAATGCCAAGAGAAATTGGGCTAGCTTATGCTCGCAAATACGAACAAACCTTCGCATTTGCGAAGTTGATCTGGGGAAGGGATTCTTCGCGTTTGCGAAGAAGGTGGTTGCAATTGCGACAGGTTCACATTTGCGAAGTTCAGATTGTAAATGCGCATCTGCGACTGTGTAAAAGGGATTTAGATGGGATTTTTGATTCATTTTCCAAATTTTCAAAACCTAAATCTCAAGAGGCGATATTCCCAAATTTTCAAAACCTAAACCACAAGAGGTACCATTCATAGGTAAGTGATTCGTAACTCATTTCTTTCCGTCTTTCACTTCTTTAAACAAGATTTCAACATAGAATCTAAGTTTATCATGGTGAAATTGGGGAATTTTTGGGTAGAAATTAGGGATTTTGAAATTTGGGATTTAGATCTCAAATTAAGGACGAATTTCAAAACCAATTGTATATCCGGGCACGGGAGTGAATAGGTAATTGGATTTTGGTCCGAATTTTGGGTTCGAACCAAGCGGTCCCGGGTGTTGACTTTTGTTGACCTTTTCAAAAATGGCCTAAATTGAATTCCTGCTATCATGGGTAGTTTCTAAGGCTTAAATTGAATTGTATGGTTGGTAATTTGCTAGATTCTATTGGTTCGGAGGTGGAAACTAAAGAAAAAACGGTAATTGAGCATTGATTTGACTGTTGGATTGTGGTAAGTATTGTGTCTAACTTTGCCTTGAGGGGATTAAGGATCCCCGACTTAATTGCTATGTGAAAATTCATGTGTGCGATGTATATGTGAGGTGACGCGTACATATGTGCCAGCAAATTATCAATTTAGCTTGTTTCTTTCATGTTCTTAATATATTGTTTTCCTGTCTTAACTGCTACGTGCTTATTGGTGTTTTCATGTTTAACTGCTAATTGTAGATGTTTTTTCTTTATTGAAGGTATTAACTATTCCGCAGTTTTATTATATTACATTATTGTTTTAAGTCGGAATATCAGTGCTTTATGGTATATTTTGGGTTGGTCTCGCTGTGTAATATATTAATTGGGTAAAGTTTCATAATTGTGTTGCTTTTGTTTGATTTGTTTTGAGGCTTAAATATTGTAGAGAGTTTTGAGCTAGATGGTGAAATTCCCGATCTTATTGTGTGTTTGGTATTGCTAAGGTAAATGCTATTATTTTGTGTGATCGGGTTGTAAGCCACAACAAGAGTAAAAAACGAGGAATGTTGAGGATAAATAAGGGTGAATTACTATTGCACCGTGGGATCGGGTTGCATGTTGCCAAATGAGTAATACGAGTGGATTGACATGGAGTAATAATGATGAATATTTATATTGATACTGATTATATGGTGGATGGGCTGCGCACCGCATCAGTTTATGTGTTTATGTATATTTCTTCTACTGTGCAAGTTATTCTGTAATTTGGCTTATACTTAAAGGATTGGTTATAGCTGGGTACTGGTGAGATACTAGAGTTCTAAATTATTTTCGTGCAAGTTACTGTTTCATTTAGTTCCGTACTTCTTCCTGCTTTATCACACACTGTATACAAGTTATGTTCTGATTGCCCCGCCGTAGCCTCGTCACTACCTCATCGAGGTTAGGCTCGTCACATACTAGTGTATGGGGTCGATTGTATTAATACCGCACTCTGCATTTTTTGTGCAGATTTTGGAGCTGTTAGTGGATGATCAAGAGGTCGGTTGCAGATATTTCATCTAGGAGAACCAAGGTAGTCCTGTTGGCATCCACAGACCCTGTCATACCCTCCTATGTTTCTTCACTCACGTTTTCTTTTCATTCAAAATAGATGTAATTAATTTCAGACCAATGTTTGTAGATATTCATAATATGTTCGTGGATTGCGACACCAAATTGCGGGTAATAGTAATAGTTATGGTATTGTTAATGGTATATAAATAAAATGTTGTTCATGTACTTCTGCATTTGCTTCTACTTGACTTAGTTTGGTAATCTTAATGTATGAAATGTAAAGGAAAAAAGTTAATAAAACCCTAACGTTGGCTTGCCTAGCAAGTATGATGTTAGGCGCCATCACCGTTGCGAGGGTGGAAATTCTGAGTCGTGACAGGCTTTGCGTAAATACAAGATACCATGTGTAATCAGCGAGAGAATGGCATTGTATAATTGTTGTAAATGTAATAGCTAAGAAAATATATAAATTTTTTTCCATATATGTGTATGTTATGTACAAAAATTATACAAATTTTGTACACTTTTCAGCCTACCAAATATAAATAGTTTCTGGTAGGGGCTAAATGTGATAATACCTCTAATAAGTATGCCCTTTTTTTCCAGGAGAAATTCAAAAATAGTCAGATTTACAATTGGTCATTCACAAATAGCCACAGTTTCAAAAGTAATCGAAATTTAGCCACTATTCATGTAAAGATGAATTTGAATGAAAATACTATTTAAAATGCGAAAAAATACTCCAGTATAATATAATGTAATTACTATATATTATACTGGAGTTCCACTGTAATATACCGGTCCAGCATAATATATATATATATATATATATATATATATATATGTGTGTTATGTTATGTACAAAAATTATTCAAATTTTGTAAACTTTTCGCCTACCAAATATAATAATTTCTGGCGCGGGCTAAATGTGATAATACCCCTAATAAGCATGCCTTTTTTTTTCGAGGAGAAATTAAAAAATAGTCAGATTTACCATTGATTATTCAAAAATAGCCACAATTTCAGAAGTAATCGAAATTTTGTCATTATTCATGTAAAGATGAGTCTGAACGAAAATACTGTTCAAAATACGGAAAAATACTCCAATATAATATAATATAACTTCAGTATATTATACTGGAGTTCCAGTGTATAAATCCGAAAATATATATATATATATATATATATATATATATATATATATATATATATATATATATATATATATATACACACACACACATATACATACATACATTTTGTATGTTATGTATAAAAGTTATACAAATTTAATACACTTTTCGGCCTACCAGATGTAAATAGTTTTTGGTACGGGCTAAGTTAATATCCCTAATGGGTTTGCCCTTTTTTTGGAGAAGAAATTAAAAATAGCCAAATTTACAAGTGGTCATAAAAAATAGCCACTGTTTCAAAAGTAATTGAAATTTAGTCACTTTTATGTAAAGATAAATCTGAATGAAAATACTCTTCAAAATTCGGAAAATATCTCAGTATAATATACTAATGTTTCAGTATATTATATTGGAGTTCCAGTGTAATATACCGGTCCAGCATAGTATACTGGAACTTTTCGTGTGTTGGATTCCAGCATAATATGTTGGAAGTTCATACACAGGTGCACCGATTTCTAGTAAATTATGCTGGAACTTTCCGTGTTGCAGCAAAATCGTGGCTATTTTTTAATGACTTTGCAAACGCCGACTATTTTTGAATAGCCAGTCCGAAAACTTTCTAGCCCGTACTAATTTAACTTTTTTTTCTTTGTTAACAAACGCCTAAATATGAATTTGTAGATGTAATACACTTCATTCTGCACCTTCTTAATAGTATTTATTTAAAGTCAAAGAAGGATTACCTAAAACTTATTGGAAAACATTAGATAACAACAATTATGATGACAAGTAAATTCATTTGAAATCATTCTTCATGATTCCCATAGTACAATCTGATTCTTGAATCGAAAACATAAACTTCAGGAAAGAAATCTCAAAAAAAGATGTTTATACCTAAGTTGTCTAACCAAAACATGCGTTAGGTTGACTTTGTAGAATGTGAAACTTTCACAAGAAATAATGTGAAATGGTGGTGTGTGTAATGTTATTTAAAGACATAATATTAAGGGGTTCTCGCTGTTGCTGAATCAGTGAAATTCATTGCTACCTTTGCTAACAAAAGGAAGGAAAAACAACCTTATTCTTTTTAGTTATTACCACTTGAACTTTCTTTCAAACGCTCTATGGTCGTGAGTTCGAATTGTTGAATCAGTTACTGATATTTGTATTATGGTAGATTATTTATATTATATTTTTGCGATGCAATCTTGGACCATGTATAAATATGGAATACTTTTTCCTTTTTCATGTACCCCGTATGAATACGTGATGTCTTTATATCGGGTTGCCCTTTAGTCCATTATAGCAGTCACTACGTCATTATGCATATATTCCCCCGTCTCATATTAGCTGTCATGATTCTATCATACGCAAAAATTAATTAGGATGAGATTTTGACTACTTTATCCTTAATTATATCTTAATATTTAATCTTTCTTCATTAATATTTGAACACAATTAGGTATATGCAGTCTTCAAGGATAATTATTATGAAGAGTAAAAAAAATTGTCTTGAACTTCTAAACTAAAAAATAATTTGAGATAATTACTTTTAGTAATCGTGACCGATAATATGAGACAGAGAAAATAACTTTTCTTATACTCCGGTATATAGTAACAAGAAATGGCGTAACTGAAAGTTATTTAGTTACAAACTTTACATGTCCGTGGCTAATAAGACTAAGTACTCGTTAGACATGGTTCAATTTAATTAAAAAACGTTCCATTTTGTACTATATCGTTTTTTTTGTAGTCATCAATAGGTTTTAATAAAAACTTGTTATTTGTAGTATCTTAATTAATTTTTTAATATGTTAACTTTATTTTATTTTAAGAAAATTGAGCATCATGGTCTAAATATAATTCACATCTTAAATTATATAGTTTGACCATAGTACTATAGCTTCCACAATGGAAATACGATATACAGTCAGTCTCTCTATACTAATTTTATTTGTTCCGCTATTTTTTAGTTATTATAGTAAAATACTGTTATAGAGCATATATATTATAATATTATATAAAAATCAATTTCGAAAAAAATATAACTTTTATAATATATAATTGATATATATAAGTATCTAGAGGGGTCTAACCGTATAAGAGAAGCTTTAACTTTTATACACATCGATAGTTAAGCAAGTTGTCTGCCACGGTCTTTAGGTAACTAGACTTCTTATAGGTAATTAGTTACGTATAGTTATCTTTTTTATCACTAATTACTTTTTTTTTTTAATTCTGACAGTGCAAAATAATTTTATATAAAAGGGCAGGCATCTCGCTCACGCAAAATTTGGAAAAAGGCCGCATGTAATATAGGCAGGCTACTTAAATGCAAGCATTAGTAGTTGTTTTCATGCAACGACGAATCCAGAAAATTCCATAAGCGTTTTCAAATTTTGAACACTCTTTGCTAGTGGCCTATGCAAGTGTGTTTAAAGTGTATTTTTAATCAATAACAAATACTCCATCCGTTTCAATTTATGTGAACCTATTTCCTTTTTAGTCCGTGCCAAAAAGAATGACCTCATTCCTTATTTGGAAACAATTTACCTTTATGCAATGATTTATAGCCACACAAAATAAATGTACCTTATTTTACACCACAAGATCAAAAGTCTTCTCTCTTTTCTTAAATTCCGTGTCGAGTCAAATGAGTTCATATAAATTAAAACGGAGAAAATAATATTTTATCCTATACGGAATATAATTTTTCGACGGACCAACATAATATCATCCCTATTTCTACCCGTGACCTTTATGTCAATAAAAATAACTTTACCATTGCAGTGTCATTTTAAAATGATATAAGAGTTCAAAATTACTACACATGGCAGGTGCTGGGCTTTTAGCATACTCTCCTCTCCAACTGATCAAACTCTAATCTATTTAAAAAGTGCTAAAAGTGAAATTAAATTGGAAGTGGGCTTTTTTTATTTTTAGCCCACACTAAAAACTATTTACATTCAATAATCAAAAATGCGTATAAAATTTATATAACTTTTGTATATAACTTATATAATGTATATACAAAAAAATATACATTTTCGGCTATTATTTTAAGAGCGGGTATATTGTGTTAATTTCCTATTTTCTAACGGAGGATTATTACATTGATGAATTTGTTGTAGGTCAATAGTTGAAGATTAAATTAACTTAGCTTCTATCTAAAAAGAAATTTATTTCCTGAAACTATATAGTACCTTCGAGGAGAAGATTCGAACCAGTTTTTTTTTCTGTATTGTTTTTTCTGTATTGAATGGATTGATTCAGAAAGTATCCTCTTGAAATGCAATATATTTTTAGGGGCCAAACTGTTAAGATTAAGAGTTACAGGGGTAGTGCGAATCTTTTGTATGATTATAACCTCAAGAACATAACATAAGAGTACATAAATATACTCGGCCGTATTTACACAAAATTACATTAATTTACTATAGTTAAGTGACAAAATTAAAGTGAAAACATGTAACACATTAAGTTCTACATTTAAACGGTAACAATTTATATAAATTCTAATATTATGTGTTTATCATTTTTTTTGGTTTTTCACTCTGGTTTAGATATCCGTGTTGGGGCCGACTAAACCCGAATTCGCGTTGGGAAGTCTCACGTTGAAAGATAAAGCGTTCTTTAAGGCTCTATATCCCATAAAAGAGACTTGTGGTTATTAAATTGATTTAAACGCTGAGCGCACGTAAGTTTTAATAATTAACTCTTTTTATTGATAGTAATCCTAATTTAGAATTTGACTCTCATATTTCCCTAAATGAAAAATGTCAAAGTCCCATCATTCCATTCTTGGATAGAAATACAGGACCCAACACTGAGAGGAAAGTATATCAGAATAATCATTTCATTTCCCCGTCTGTAAAAAAGAGAGTACAAACTGAACCCTACCATATTATATTATTATTATTTTAGTACTATGCACCTTTATATGATACACAATGACCTCTGGGCTTTCAATAGCATTGTCTAATAATTCTATTTGTCGGCTGAGTGAGAAAGCAAAATGAGTAAATAGTTTTAATGTTTCTGTATAACCTTGAGCTACCACAAGATGAGAAAAAAAAAGGGAATTTAATTGCATGATCTTTTTTATGTTTAAACATGAAGTAGTAAGTTTTAATAACAAATGCAATAACAAATTTAGTGTAATATTATAAGTGGATTAAGAAGGAAATATGTATATAGATCTTATTCCTACTTTATAAAAATAAAGAGGTTGTTTCGAATATATCCTCGGCTCAAGAAAAGTATGAAAAAGATAGGGTAACTAAGAAACGATGGAAAAATAGTATTGACAGCAGCAATATAATAAGAAAAATTGAAGCAAAAGAAATATTTAACTAATAAGAAAAATCCAAAAATAAAAAATATACTATAAACCCTCGGCTCAAAGTTGATTTTGCTATCTCCACTTTTGGGACCACGTAATATTTGTATATAGGGATTACTTCAGTTGTGAAAATCTTAACTAGGTTTGCCATTAAATTACATCCTGTAGTTCTGTGTTTCTCTGAGTTACTACTTCTTTGCCATATAGGTAAATATTGAATTTTAAACAAGTAAATATGATATTTTTTTTAATTAATATTTGATCTCTAGGTTGATTTTTTCCCTCTCGAACTGAGGATACTTCGGAAACAACCCCTTTGTCTTTGGGATAAGGTATACGTACATATTACCCTTCCTAGACTATTTGTGAGATTCTACTGGGATGTTGTAGGATTTTTTTATACAGCCAGACTTCTCTATAAATAATACTTTATAACAATTAAATTTTTTTTGGAATCAATTTTTTATGTTATAATATAGCTCTCTATAATAACACTTTGATATATTAGCCAAAAAATGTGAGAACAAACAAAATTGTTATAGCAAAATTCGATTGTATTCAATTTAGATACAAAAGTTTTAAACAAGTAAATTCTTTAAAAAAATGATGACTGTGGGGAATGGACGATATATACTGTTGCTGTTAAAAGTTAAAATTCCAAATTAGCATGGAACATCAAGTGACAAGTCCACTTTATGAGAATTTCAAAGCTAGCTACTAGTTCTTACATTCCTGAGACCTATTTTGTTTTAATAACTAGTTTAACTTTAGTGTAAAATATTTTTATATTATTAAATTATCTTAAAATATATTTATATGTAATAATCTATAGCAAATGATTGTTATTACAAGAGGAGTATTGGACCAATAGTAAAATTGTCCTTCTATGATCACTTATAAGCCACGAATTTGAGAGCAAGTAATAGTTGAATTAGAGTCACATTATACCTTTTGCGATGCCGTCTTTTCCTAAACTCTGCACGAGTGCGGACCGGCTCTCAGCGCGGTAAAAGCACACTCTAAGGATAACAGGCTGATATTTTCCAAGAGCTCACATGAAGTTTTGACACCTCGATGTTACCTCTTGCCAAACTGGATGCTTTTTGCAACCGTCTATCCTTTTTTTTAATCGATAATGAATGAAATTAGCTATGACATCTGCTATCACAGGTAAGAATTTGAATTATTCGGATCAGTAAATTTTGAATATAAAAAGATATATTAGTCACATAACATGGTGAATGAATACCTTAACTTTACATGTGATACTTAAACCTAGATTTACCCAGACGCTGTAGAAACCAGAGGGTCAGTAGAAACTTTCTTGTACTACTACCAGAAAAGAATTGATGACAACTAAAAGTAATCATTTTCAATAAGTAATTAAATATAAATAAAAGAGAGAAACAGCCAAGAAAAGAACTGCAAAATATGTTGTGGTTTGAGCTGTGACAGGTCAATGCATATGATTCATTAATGCAGTTACTGTAGTTTCTGTTGTCTTGTTTTTCTGTAGTTTCTCATGTCTTTTCACATTTCACTGTTTTCTTTTGAAAATCAAAACTAAAAGTACGATAAAATATTTATTACTTCACGTACCATTTTAGGAGTCCGGAACCTAAATAATTTTTTAATAATAAAAATTACGTTTTTAATGTTTTTAAAAAAAAATATATTTTTGGCTATTTCGCATTATTGAACTGACGTTAGTGCAATTCGCTGTTCAATACTGTGAATTGTATATTTAATTTTTTTTTAATTTCGCCCAGGTATTTTTTGAACACTTAATTCGCAGTTATGTACTGCGAATTGGGTATTTCGCAGTGCATAACTGCGAATTAGGCTGTTTTTTGGGCTCACTTTTCCTGACATAAAAATATTTCAAATTCATAATTCGCAGTATTATAGTGCGAATTTCAATTGAAAAATTGCACACCAAAAGGTCGGACTTGCCTAATTTATAGACGCTTCAACTTCATAAAAATTCATTCAACACTTAAACTTCAAACAAACGTTTATTCTCTCTTCTCCTTATCAATCAATTTTTTACAATGTCCGAAGTTCCAAAAATAAAGATTTTATTGTATTGGGGGGTGAGGTTGTTGTGGATAATAACTCTGTGAGGTATAACTCTCCTCCATAGTGTCATGTTAAATTGCCGCTTAATATGGAGTACGATACTTTGGTATCGTTGTTACGTAAAAAATGAGTGAGCGGAGGCGTTCGGTTAGCCTTAAAGTAACCGGAAGATTTCCTTATTCAGTTGACTCCGCATGAGTTTGCTTATTATTCTGAGTTTAACATTGAGGATGATGAAAGTCTTAGAGATTTTTTGCGGGTTACGGGCGAATATAGAGAATACATTGTAATAAAATTATTAGAAATGTATGTGAAGGTTGAAGACCTTAGTAGTAATGAGGGCATGCGTACAAGCGATAACCCCCAATCATCGGGTGATTATTTTGGAGCAGCATTAGCCGGACAGATTGGAGATGAAAGAGCTTGCCTTGATTTGAACTTGTCACCACATGCGAATGAGCAGGCAGAAAATAATGTTACTAATTCATATAATCAACATGACGACTGGTAAACTTAATTTTAGCGAAATTGTTTTCTTGATGTTTTAGTTGAATTTGTATTAATAGCCATAATTTTCATAGGGGCGTACCGTCCGGATTTGAATTTTACAAGTTATGACCATGCCCCTAGTTGGAATTTACAAAACTCTAGAGTATTGGACCACGGTAGTCCATCTGGTAGTTATCAGCAACCTAAAAATATCCAGCATGAAACTTCAAGACAATACGATTTGTAAGTAAAGTGATATAGGGATATGTACGGTATTTTTCCTAAGTATTGGGTAACTTATATTTTTGTTTGTTTTCTGCAGTGAAACGAGCTTCTTGAAGCTCCCGGACTAACACAGTTGCCCATAGACGATGTTTTTACTCGTGACTTAGTAGATGCGCAGAGTCAGGAGGATGATAGTGATTATGATAATAATGTGGATGGGTTTGGGGATAAGACACCCTTCCGTGAGGAGGGTGATGATGAGGAGGAGGAAGTGAATGTGGAACCTGAGTTGACTAGGGAGCATGTTCTTCCACCCCCCGTTAGACCAAGAGTGTATGAATCCCACATGCCTTTTCATGAGAGAAATATTCCCTACCTTGATAATTTGCCAGCCATGCCTAATGTTGATGCATTCACAAGGGATGATGATGAATTACGATCGAAGATGTGGGATGAATCTAGACCAGCAGTTCTTACAAAGGGCATGTATTGCCCTGACAAAGCTCGCTTAGTTAGGGCTGTAAAAATCTATAGTATAAGGGAGTGTCGTGAGATAACGGTAAGTGAGTCAACTACGGATAAATAAAAGGCTATATGCCGTAGGTGGTTCTTGGGTTGTCACTAGATGTTGCGTGCCATAAAGAAAAAATTAGATTTGTGGAATGTTGGTAAATTTATTAGCGAGCATAGATGTGAAATGGACACATTCAATGAGAACCACTTCAACCTGGATGTTGACTTGATTTCCCTTGTCTTGGTTCCATTTTTGGAAGTGTCTATTAGATTCAAGATTAAAGAGTGTATTACAGCTGTCCACTAGGAGTATGGTTGTACTATAACCAAAAGAAAGGCATATCTCGGTCGCAAACGTGCCTTTGAACTAATTTATGGCGACTGGATAAGTCCTTTTCAAATCTGCCCAAGTACATGACTACACCGCAACACTTTAACCCAGGTACTATTGTTGAATGGAGGCGCGAGCGAAGTCCGGACAGACCGAAATATATATTCAACTATGTATTTTGGTCATTTAAACCAGCAATAGATGGTTTTGTGCATTGTCATCATGTAATTTCCACAGACGGTACTCATGTCTATGGCAAGTATGATATAAGCTTTTGATTGCAGTAACGATCAAATATTTCCACTAGCTTTTGCCATTTGTGCCAACGAAAGTGAAGAGATGTGGACGCAGTTCTTGAACCACTTGAAGCAGCACGTTGTCAAACAGCGTTCAGGTATTTGTCTAATATCTGATCGGCATGGTGGTATTTTACATTTTGTACGTCACTTGCCTGAATGGCAGGAACCGCATGTATACCACCGTTATTGTGTGAGGCACCTAAAGGCCAATTTTCAGAAGAAATTTCCTGACAAGGCGTTGCATGACTTAATGTGGATGGCTGTAACTGAGCACCAGCTGTGTAAATTCACGAGGCCCATTGAAGCAATTCGGCAGATAGAACCACGACCCTATACTTGGTTGATGCAACATGACCCTCAAATGTGGACATTGCATGCTGATGGTGGGAGACGATGGGGAGCCCTCACCACAAATGTGTCGGGGTCATTTAATGGCTTGTTGAAATCTGCCCGTGGACTGCCTGTTACTGCCATGGCCCGCATGACTTTCAAACAGAGTGCTGAGAGGTTTGTTGAAAGGCATGCAGTTGCATCGTCATTGTTGGACGGGGGTGTTGAATTTATGCCAATACCCATGACAAGATTCGAAAGGTACATGAGGCGAGCACAGTGGCATTCTTTTCTTCAGTACGATAATGAACTGGGTGTTTTTGAAGTTAAGACCGCTAATCATGGACACCGTGGGAATAATCTACATACGGTGAATGAAAATAGAAGGTTATGTTCATGTGGGAAATGGACCATCTACCACATGTCGTGCCACATACATTGAAGTGCTTTCAACAAGTTGAATATGGGGAAACAAACTACATTGATAGGCAGTACAGTGTTGCAGCATACGTAGACACGTATAATGGGAAGTTGCATCCGTTAGGTGCTGGGCATTATTGTCCGCCGGAACCTTTTAACTTGGTATGTAACAAGGAGTACTTGCGCAAGCTGAGAGTGCAAAAGAGAACACGTATACCGAACCAAATGGATGTTGGTGAGTCTGTTTATGCACGTAAATATAGCATATGCTCCCAAACTGGACATGACCATCGTAAATGTCCTTCAGGTGCTGGGCGTGGTGGGGGTAATACTGTTGCAAGTTCGTCCAATGTAATCAACTATCAAGCATACCGCTAGTTCTTTATTTTGGTATTATTAGTTGTAATATATGTATGTACTGTTGTTTGACTCAATATATATGAAATAAATATATTTCCACAATACGTTTTGTGGATTTGAAATAAAATTCTTGTTCAAATTACGTTTCATGTTGAAAATCTCTTAATGTGATGTTGTGCAATTTTAAAAGGTTATGTCCAACTACGCATTCTCTATGTAATTCGTAGTTTAATACTACGAAATATGAAGTTGTCCTTTCGTCTGAAAAAGCTGAAAATCATGTGACATTATACTTTTCCGTGGAGTTGTCATTTTGTATAAAAAAGCTGAAAATCATGAATTGTCATGTCTATATAATTCGTAGTTTAATACTAAGAAATGTGAAGTTGTCCTTTCGTCTGAAAAAGCTAAAAATCATGTGAATTGTCATGTCTATGTAATTCGTAGTGTAATACTACGAAATGTGAAGTTGTCCTTTCGTCTGAAAAAGCTGAAAATCATGTGAATTGTCATGTCTATGTAATTCGTAGTTTAATAGTACGAAATGTGAAGTTGCCCTTTCGTATGTAATTCGGAGTTTAATACTAGGAAATGTGAAGTTGCAATTCGTAGTATAATATGACGATTTATGTTATATGTTGCCTATAAATAACAGGCTCATTGTAGTCATTTTATGTGCTCAAAAATTTAGTAAACGCAAATATTTCTTTCAACTTGGATATTTTTTAAGTAAAAGTAAATGGCTCAACCTCGTACACCAGTGTGTTACTGTGCAAAAGCTTCTGCGCTGCAAACTTGTTAGTAAGGTCGTGATGTTGGACGTAACTACTGGATGTGTATGAACCAGTTGTACAAAAATTCGGATGAACCTATGTGTGAGTTTGGAGAATGGGCTGAGGAACAATGTCTCCAAGAATGCTACAGAGAACGAATGCTAAATCTTCATAATATGTGGTTAGGCCAAGCAGATCTAACAAGCCAACTCCATAAAACAATGGAAGAAATGAGGGAGGAGCTGAGGGAAGTAAAAGATAAAAAATGGAGAGCAGAATGGAATTTTGCAACAATGAAGGAACAAAGAAAAAAAATAAACAGGAAATTGCGGAGCTTAAGGCGAGAGTGAAAGATTTAGAAGACGAAAAAGAACAATTGCTAGAACAATTTAAGTGGTTAGAATACATAATAAATGGAAGCCGGGACTAAATAATTCCTACTATGTGTTTAATTCATTTTTTAGGTTTGTCTTTCTGATTTACTCATGTTTAAGTGACATTTCAGTTTAGGTTTAAGTGGAACAATATGTTTCTGTTTGTATTGTACTAATTTAAGTTTTAGTGAAATATTATGTTTGTGTTTGTGTTGTTCTATTTTAAGTTTCAGTGGCATTTAAGTACCGTTTGTAGTTTACTTTGTTGTTTCTTTTGTCAAGTGCTTCTATTAGTTGTATTGTTTCTTTTATAAATGCTATGTGTGTAAGGTATGTGTTTGAGTAGTTCCGTCTAAGTATAGATGTTAAAACGTAATAAATATTATTATTCGCAATAGATGTTATTATTGGAAACGTAAAGCACTATTTACACAAGGCTATATACATAAGCAATTCAGTGAGTGCCGCAGGCTGTGTGCTTCAGTGTTGCTGTTGGCCTAAGTCGCATCCCCTGTCGGTCGGGCACACTATCTGGATCATCATCGTCAAGCCGCCTCTTTATGGGAGGATGTTTAGCGGTATCAACAGCACAACTGGCAGGGTCGGAAGAATAGGCCGTCGGGCCGCCACCAACCTATAAAACATAAAATAATTCTTAATTATTATAAGTCTCAATTTTAATATTTATATAATTTTATTAACTTAATTAATTAAATTAAGTATAATTTTACATATTGAAGATAATGGTTGTGTAAATGCTCCAGGCTTGATGTTTGACGCCCGGGACCACAAAATAATTCTTAATTATTATAAGTCTCAATTTTAATATTTATATAATTTTATTAACTTAATTAATTAAATTAAGTATAATTTTACAAATTGAAGATAATGGTTGTGTAAATGCTCCAGGCTTGATTTTTGACGCCCGGGACCACAAAATAATTCTTAATTATTATAAATATAAATTTTAATATTTATATAATTTAATTAACTTAATTAATTAAATTAAGTACAATTTTACAAATTAAAGATAATAGTTGTGTAAAGGTTCCAGGCTTGAGTTTTGACGCCCGGGACCACAAAATAAATCTTAATTATTATAAATCTCAATTTCAATATTTATATAATTTTATTAACTTAATTAATTAAATTAAATATAATTTTACAAATTGAAGATAATGCTTGTGTAATGTGACGACCCAAAAGGGTCATCACTTGTTTTATTAATCATTCCGAGCTTTGGAGGTCTTGAAAACCTCATTTATAGTTGCCTCGATTTGCGTGTACAGTCCGGGCACAAAGCTGGAAAAGATTTATGTTGAAATATGTGAAATATGTGAAAAAGTAGAAGAATTTTGATATTAATATTGATATGGTTGACTTTGGTCAACATTTTTGGTAAACGGACCCGGATCCGTGATTTGACTATTTCAGAAAATCCGTAGAAAAATATGGAACTTGGGCATATGTCCGGAATTGAAATCCGAGGTCTAGAACCCCGGTAAAAGAATTTTTCTGTTAAATTGTTTTCTGAAAATGTTTAAGGAAATTGAAACTGAAATTTGATTAAAAAGTACTGGTATCGGGCTCGTATTTTGGTTCCGACGCCTGGTACAAGTCATATATATTGGTTAAGCGCTTCCCGTAAAGTTTGGTTGAAAACGGACGTCGTTTGACGTGTTTCGGCCTTAAATTGGAAAGTTTGGAAATTATGGAATTTGAAGGAATTCTTGAGTTTTAAGGCTCAATTCAATGATTTTGATGTTATATTGGCGATATGATCGCACGAACAAGTCCATAACGTGTTTTTGAGGTTGTGTACATGTTTGGTTTGGAGCCCGGGGGCTCGGGTAAAGATTTGATAGGCCGTTGGTTAAATTTCTGAATTTTGAACTGCTGGTTTTTTTTCACCCAGCTGTTGGCTTCGCAATTGCGAAGAATTTCTCGCAATTGCGAAGGTGACGGACCAAGGCAGGGTTCGCAAATGCGAACCCTTGATCGCAAATGCGAAGGGCGTCCAGGAAGGCTTGGGTTCGCAATTGCGAACATAACCTCGCAAATGCGAGGCCTTCATTGCCAAGCCATGCTTCGCAAATGCGAAGCATTGTTCGCAAATGCGATGCCTTCACTGCTAAGCCATGCTTCGCAAATGCGAAGCCTTCTTCGCAAATGCGAAGGAGCCTTGTTCGCAAATGCGAACATTATGTCGCAAATGCGAACCTCCCAATATGCCTTGGCTTCGCAAATGCGAACAAATGTTCGCAAATGCGAACTTTCCACCCTTAGCTTATTTTTCAAACTCCAGAAATTGGTCGGGGTTCGCAATTGCGAACCCATGTTCGCAAATGCGAACACAGAGACCTGAAAAACACGAATTTCATTCATTTCTTCATTTTTCACAAAACCAAAACACCCATTTGCGACTCTTCAAGGATTTCTTCTTCATCAAAACGATTGTAAGTCACTTTTTACTTAATTCTTTCAATTCCTAACATCATTAAACATGTTTTTCATTAGAAATCAAATGTTTTCATGGTAAAATTCTTGTTTTTGTTAGAAAATAGGGTTTTTCATAAATTGAGGAATTGGACCTCGAATTGAGGTCCGATTTTGAAACAAATTATATACGTGAACTCGTGGGGGATGCGTAACCTGATTTTGGTCCTAACCCCGAATTCCGATCATGTGGGCCCGGGGTTGAAATTCACTATTCATGGCAGAATGTTGTAAAAGTGGTATTTGGTCTTTAGAATTAGTTGGTTGAGTAGAATTGATGATATTAAATCAATTGTGTATAGATACGATTGGATTGGAGTCAAATTCGAAAGGAAAGGGCATTGCTACGGATTAAATCATTCGTAAACTTTCGAGGTAAGTGTTTGTTCTATCCTAGTTTGTAGGAATATGAATTTAGTTATGAATAAAATGTTGAATAAGAATTATTGGTGTTATACCGGTAATGAAGGTAAATTGTTGAAATTATTATAAATTATTGGCTTAAAAACCGGTAATTATAAATATTGTTAATACAGAGATTATTGGCTAAATGCCGGTAATATATATATAGTTATGAAATGGGATCGTGTGGTACGCCGACCACGAAGTGATTTAAATCTTGGCATTGGCCATAGTTGCCGGTAGCCTATTGTTATATTTGGGAGCGAGTGGTACGCCTACCACAAGATATGATTGTTGATATATTTGGGAGCGGGTGGTACGCCTACCACAAGGTATAACTATTGATATATTTGGGAGCGGGTGGTACGCCTACCACGAGATATAATTTCTGATACATTGGGAGCGGGTGGTACGCCTACCACAAGATATAATTTCTGATATATTGGGAGCGGGTGGTACGCCTACCACGAGAGGTAGTTACTGTGATAGTTGGGAGCGGGTGGTACGCCTACCACGAGACATGAAATGAAAGAGGAAATTGAGTTATTGAATATTATTATATTATTTCAGAGCAGAGTTTTTCTTCATAAATGTATTATATATATATGTATATCTATATTGCAACTGTACAGGTTTAGGTGGGTGACTGGCCTTAGCCTTGTCACTAGTTCGCTAGGATAGGCCAGGCACTTACCAGCACATGGGGTCGGTTGTGCTGATACTACACTCTGCGCTCTTTTGCGCAGATACAGGTTACGGACAGCAGCAGCGACAATAGCGATTTATGGATTTTCCGACTACTGAGACTACGAGGTAGCCTTGCAGGCGTCCGCAGGACCCGTTGTCTCTCCTATCTATGCTTTTCATTCTGTTATCTCATGTAATCGAGATAAACAACTTGTATTTTCTTTCAAACAATTATGTGTATTATTCTTAGAAGTTCGTGAGTATTGTGACACCGGTCTTGGGTAGTGTATCAGATTTGGATTTTTCTTTATCATATCCGACTAAGTCTTCCGCTAATTTTGATTATTCCGCTGTAATTTTTATGTTGTTAATAAGAATTTGGTTATTAATGGAGATGTAATTAATATTTGGCTTGCCTAGCTTCTATTTAGTAGGCGCCATCGTGACCCCGATGGTGGGAAATCCGGGTCGTGACAAGTTGGTATCAGAGCACTAGGTTGCATAGGTCTCACAACTCACGAACAACCTTAGTAGAGTCCTGAAGGATCGGTACGGAGACGTCTGTATTTATCCTTCAGAGGCTACAGAGTTAGGAAAATATTCTCTTTATTCTTTCCAATCGTGCGACTCGATCTTTTGAATGTTAATTGAACTTCTACTCTGTTCTTCCGCAGATGGTAAGGACACGTGCATCCTCATCTACTGACTAGCAGCCCGAGGTCCCAGCAGCGGCAGCTCCCGCTAGGGGTAGAGGCCGAGGTCGAGGTCGTCCTAGAGGACAAGGTAGGGGCGGAGCTCAGCCCCGAGCAGCAGCACGAGTGGCAGAACCTCAGGTTCATATAGAGGAGGAAATTCCGGCCCCAGCAGCTCCAGTAGGCCCAGCTCAGGTCCCAGGAGGAGCTTTATTTTCACCGGATCTTCAGGATGCTTTGGTCCGGATAGCAGGTTTTATGGATCATGTCACCAGAGCAGGTTTATTACCGGTAGCACCAGCCACTTCTCGGGCTGGAGGAGGTAATCAGACTCCTGCTACGCGCACTCCAGAGCCAGTAATTCCCCAGGCTCAAGATCCTGTGATTCAGCCAGTTGAGGCAGTTCGGCCTATTATTGCGACTCCATCTAATGATGGTGCAGCTATGTCTGCTGATGCGTTGTGGAGATTGGACAGGTTTACCAAGCTGTTCACTACCACATTCAGTGGTACTCCTTCAGAGGATCCACGGGATTTCCTATACAGCTGCCACGAAGTTCTCCGTACTATGGGTATTGTGGAGACTAATGGTGTGGATTTTGCTACTTTTCGGTTATCTGGTTCCGCCAAGACTTGGTGGAGAGATTATTGTCTAACCAGGCCAGCGGGATCGTCATCTTTGACTTGGGAGCGGTTTGCAGAATTATTCTTGGAGAAGTTCCTTCCAGCAACTCAGCGGGAGGTTATGCGCAGGCAATTTGAGCGTCTTCATCAGGGTTCTATGTCTGTCACACAGTACGAGACTAGGTTCGTGGACCCGGCTCGTCATGCTATTATCATACTTCCCACAGATAGGGAAAGGGTGAGAAGGTTTATTGATGGCTTGAATCATCCAATTCGACTACAGATGGCTATGGGAGCATGAACTGAAATCACTTTTCAGGAGGCGGCTAATGCAGCCCGCCGGATCGAGATGGCTCTGTCACAGGGAGCGAGACATGGATCGGATAAGAGATCTCGTAATTCGGGTAGATTCAGTGGTACCTCGTCTGGAGATAGAGATTTTTATGATAGAGGCCATCCTCCTAGGCCTTATCGGTCAGCTCTTCAGGTTTCTCATGATGCTTCAGGTGATCGTAATTCTCAGCCACGCTACTCTGATCAGCAGCCTATTAGTGCACCACCACTTCGCCATTTTCAGCGGCCGAGGGCTTGTTTTACGTGCGGTGATCTTAGGCACATTGCAAGGTATTGCCCTCGAGCTTCTGACAGATCTCACTAGCAGGGTTCTCGTGCCATGATTCAGGCCCCAGTTCCCTCACAGCCTGCCCAGCCGGCTAGAGGCGGAGGTAGAGGACATAGAGGTGGAGGTAGAGGTCATAGAGGTGGAGCTCGGACCGATAGAGGTAGAGACCAGCCAGCAGCTGATCGTCCTAGAGATACTGCTCAGGGTGGTGGGGCACAGCCCCGATGTTATGCACTTCCCGCCAGACCAGAGGCTGAGTCTTCCGATGCCGTCATTACAGGTATTATTTTGGTTTGTGATAGAAAGGCATCAGCATTATTTGACCCTGGGTCTACATATTCGTATGTGTCTTCCTATTTTGCACCATACTTGATTCGGCCCAGTGATCCATTGAGTGTTCCTGTTCATGTGTCTACACTAGTAGGCGACTCTATTGTGGTTGATCGAGTTCATCGGTCATGTATTATAGTAATTGAGGGTCTCGAGACCCGTGCTGATTTATTACTCCTAAATATGGTGGACTTCGATATTATACTAGGCATGGACTGGCTATCTCCGTATCATGCTATTCTAGATTGCCATGCCAAGACTGTGACTTTAGCCCTGCCAAATTCGCCTCGTATAGAGTGGAAAGGAATTTCAGGTCATACTAGCCGTAATGTTATTTCTTATGTTAAAGCTCGGCGTATGGTTGGAAAGGGATGCTTGGCTTATTTGGCCTATGTCCGTGATTCTAGTGCCGAGGTTCCTTCTATTGACTCGGTGCCTGTGGTTCGCGAATTTCCTGAAGTATTTCCTTCAGACTTGCCAGGTATGCCGCCCGATAGGGACATTGATTTTTGCATTGACTTGGCTCGAGGCACTCAGCCCATTTCCATTCCCCCATACCGTATGGCTCCGCCAGAGTTAAAAGAATTGAAGGAACAGTTGCAGGATTTACTTGAAAAGGGTTTCATTAGGCCCAGTGTTTCGCCGTGGGGTGCACCTGTATTATTTGTAAAGAAGAAAGATGGTTCGATGAGAATGTGCATTGACTATCGACAGTTAAACAAGGTGACTATCAAAAATAAATATCCACTTCCGCGAATTGATGATTTATTTGACCGGCTTCAGGGTGCCAAGGTATTTTCAAAGATAGATTTGAGATCTGGCTATCATCAGCTGAAGATTAGGGCATCTGATGTCCCTAAGACAGCGTTCCGCACTCGGTATGGACATTATGAATTTCTGGTCATGTCTTTTGGGTTGACAAATGCTCCAGCGACTTTTATGGAATTAATGAATCGGGTGTTCCGGCCTTATTTAGACTTGTTTGTAATAGTCTTCATTGATGACATATTAATATATTCCCGCAGTCAGGAGGAGCATGCGCAACATCTCAGAGTGGCCTTACAGACTCTGAAAGATAGCCAGCTATATGCAAAATTTTCAAAGTGTGAATTTTGGCTAAGTTCAGTTGCATTCCTGGGTCATATTGTGACGGCAGCAGGTATTCAGGTTGATCCGAAGAAAATTGAGGCGGTCAAGAGCTGGCCTAGACCGACATCAGCCACAGATATTCGGAGTTTCTTGGGGTTAGCAGGTTATTATCGCCGATTCGTAGAAGGATTTTCGTCTATTGCAACCCCACTGACCAGATTGACCCAGAAGGGTGTTCAATTTGAATGGTCCGATGAATGTGAGGCGAGCTTTCAAAAGCTCAAGACAACCTTGACCACAACACCGGTATTGGTTTTACCCACAGGTACGGGACCTTATATTGTTTATTGTGATGCTTCCCGTATTGGGCTTGGTGCAGTGTTAATGCAGGATGGCAAGGTTATTGCCTATGCTTCGAGGCAGTTGAAGATTCATGAAAAGAACTATCCAGTGCATGATCTAGAATTGGCGGCGATTATTCACGCATTGAAGATCTGGAGGCATTATTTGTATGGCGTAGCATGTGAAGTATACACCGATCATAAGAGTCTTCAGTATTTGTTTAAGCAGAAAGAGTTGAATATGAGGCAGAGAAGGTGGCTAGAGTTTCTAAAAGACTATGATGTTACTATTTTATATCACCCAGGTAAGGCCAATGTGGTGGCCGATGCATTAAGTCTGCCAGCATGGGTAGTCTTGCATATATTCCGGTCAGTCAGAGACCATTGGCTCTAGACGTCCAAGCATTAGCCAACCGGTTCGTGAGATTGGATATTTCTGAGCCTAGCAGAGTGTTAGCCTGCACGGTCGCTCATTCTTCTTTATTAGAGCATATCTGTGAGAGGCAATTTGATGATCCTCATTTGCGTGAGTTGAGAGATACAGTACAGCGGGGAGGTGCCACACAGGTAAATCTAGATGATGATGGGATATTGAAATTGCAAGGTCGAGTTTGTGTGCCCAATGTCGAAGGGATTCGAGAGTTAATCTTAGCAGAGGCCCACAGTTCGCGGTATTCTATTCACCCAGGCGCCGCGAAGATGTACCAGGACTTACGGCAGCACTATTGGTGGCGCAGAATGAAGAAAGATATCGTTGCGTATGTTGCTCGGTGTCTAAATTGTCAGCAGGTGAAATATGAGCACCAGAGACCTGGTGGTGTATTCCAGAGGATTGAAATTCCCGAGTGGAAATGGGAACGGATCACTATGGATTTCGTTACTGGACTTCCTTTGACTAGACGGAAATTTGATGCTATTTGGGTCATTGTTGATAGGTTGACCAAGTCAGCACACTTTATTCCAGTATCTGTCTCCTACTCGTCGGAGAGGTTAGCGGAAGTTTATATTAGGGAGATTGTTCGTCTCCATGGAGTGCCAGTATCTATTATCTCTGATCGGGGTACGCAGTTTACCTCGCGGTTCTGGAGAGCGGTCCAGCGGGAGTTAGGTACCCAGGTTCAGTTGAGTACAGCATTTCATCCTCGGACGGATGGCCAGTCCGAGAGGACTATTCAGATTCTAGAGGACATGCTTCGAGCTTGTGTTATTGATTTCGGAGGTTCGTGGGACCAGTTTCTGCCATTAGCAGAGTTCGCCTACAATAACAGTTACCAATCTAGCATCCAGATGGCTCCGTATGAGGCGTTATATGGTAGGCGATGTCGATCACCAGTTGGATGGTTTGAACCGGGAGAGGCTCGGTTGTTGGGTACAGATCTAGTTCAGGAGGCCTTAGATAAGGTCAAGACTATTCAGGAGAGATTGCGTTCAGCTCAGTCTAGGCAAAAGACTTATGCGGATCGTAAGGTTCGAAATGTAGATTTCATGGTTGGTGAACGAGTATTGCTCCGGGTGTCGCCTATGAAGGGCGTGATGAGGTTTGGGAAGAAGGGCAAGCTCAGCCCTAGGTATATTGGTCCATTTGAGATTCTAGACGAGTGGGAGGGGTGGCTTACAGACTAGCTCTGTCGCCTAGCTTATCAGCTGTGCATCCAGTTTTTCATGTATCTATGCTTCGGAGATACCACGGCGATCCCACACATGTGTTAGACTTCAGTACTGTCCAATTGGACAATGATCTATCATACGAGGAGGAGCCGGTGGCCATTCTAGACCGGCAGGTTCGACAGCTGAGGTCGAAGAGTTATCCTTCTGTGCGTGTTCAGTGGAGAGGTCAGCCTCCTGAGGCATCGACCTGGGAGTCCGAGTCTGATATGCGGAGCCGTTACCCACACTTGTTTCCTGACTCGGTACTTCTTTCTTTTGTCCGTTCGAGGACGAACGGTTGTTTTAGAGGTGGAGATTGTGACGACCCAAAAGGGTCATCACTTGTTTTATTAATCATTCCGAGCTTTGGAGGTCTTGAAAACCTCATTTATAGTTGCCTCGATTTGCGTGTACAGTCCGGGCACAAAGCTGGAAAAGATTTATGTTGAAATATGTGAAATATGTGAAAAAGTAGAAGAATTTTGATATTAATATTGATATGGTTGACTTTGGTCAACATTTTTGGTAAACGGACCCGGATCCGTGATTTGACTATTTCAGAAAATCCGTAGAAAAATATGGAACTTGGGCATATGTCCGGAATTGAAATCCGAGGTCTAGAACCCCGGTAAAAGAATTTTTATGTTAAATTGTTTTCTGAAAATGTTTAAGGAAAATGAAACTGATTTTTATTAAAAAGTACTGGTATCGGGCTCGTATTTTGGTTCCGACGCCCGGTACAGGTCATATATATTGGTTAAGCGCTTCCTGTAAAGTTTGGTTGAAAACGGACGTCGTTTGACGTGTTTCGGCCTTAAATTGGAAAGTTTGGAAATTATGGAATTTGAAGGAATTCTTGAGTTTTAAGGCTCAATTCAATGATTTTTATGTTATATTGGCGATATGATCGCACGAACAAGTCCATAACGTATTTTTGAGGTTGTGTACATGTTTGGTTTGGAGCCCGGGGGCTCGGGTAAAGATTTGATAGGCCGTTGGATGAAAATCTGAATTTTGAACTG
This sequence comes from Nicotiana noctiflora, assembly GCA_032618575.1. Lineage (NCBI taxonomy): Eukaryota > Viridiplantae > Streptophyta > Magnoliopsida > Solanales > Solanaceae > Nicotiana > Nicotiana noctiflora. The sequence continues at coordinate 95,785 of JASVEL010003223.1, forward strand.
CTGGTTTTTTTCACCCAGCTGTTGGCTTCGCAATTGCGAAGAATTTCTCGCAATTGCGAAGGTGACGGACCAAGGCAGGGTTCGCAAATGCGAACCCTTGATCGCAAATGCGAAGGGCGTCCAGGAAGGCTTGGGTTCGCAATTGCGAACATAACCTCGCAAATGCGAGGCCTTCACTGCCAAGCCATGCTTCGCAAATGCGAAGCTTTCTTCGCAAATGCGATGCCTTCACTGCTAAGCCATACTTCGCAAATGCGAAGCCTTCTTCACAAATGCGAAGGAGCCTTGTTCGCAAATGCGAACATTATGTCGCAAATGCGAACCTCCCAGTATGCCTTGGCTTCGCAAATGCGAACAAATGTTCGCAAATGCGAACTTTCCACCCTTAGCTTATTTTTCAAACTCCAGAAATTGGTCGGGGTTCGCAATTGCGAACCCATGTTCGCAAATGCGAACACAGAGACCTGCAAAACACGAATTTCATTCATTTCTTCATTTTTCACAAAACCAAAACACCCATTTGCGACTCTTCAAGGATTTCTTCTTCATCAAAACGATTGTAAGTCACTTTTTACTTAATTCTTTCAATTCCTAACATCATTAAACATGTTTTTCATTAGAAATCAAATGTTTTCATGGTAAAATTCTTGTTTTTGTTAGAAAATAGGGTTTTTCATAAATTGGGGAATTGGACCTCGAATTGAGGTCCGATTTTGAAACAAATTATATACGTGAACTCGTGGGGGGATGGGTAACTTGATTTTGGTCCTAACCCCGAATTCCGATCATGTGGGCCCGGGGTTGAAATTCACTATTCATGGCAGAATGTTGTAAAAGTGGTATTTGGTCTTAAGATTTAGTTGGTTGAGTAGAATTGATGATATTAAATCAATTGTGTATAGATACGATTGGATTGGAGTCAAATTCGAAAGGAAAGGGCATTGCTACGGATTAAATCATTCGTAAACTTTCGAGGTAAGTGTTTGTTCTATCCTAGTTTGTAGGAATATGAATTTAGTTATGAATAAAATGTTGAATAAGAATTATTGGTGTTATACCGGTAATGAAGGTAAATTGTTGAAATTATTATAAATTATTGGCTTAAAAACCGGTAATTATAAATATTGTTAATACAGAGATTATTGGCTAAATGCCGGTAATATATATATAGTTATGAAATGGGATCGTGTGGTACGCCGACCACGAAGTGATTTAAATCTTGGCATTGGCCATAGTTGCCGGTAGCCTATTGTTATATTTGGGAGCGGGTGGTACGCCTACCACAAGATATGATTGTTGATATATTTGGGAGCGGGTGGTACGCCTACCACAAGGTATAACTATTGATATATTTGGGAGCGGGTGGTACGCCTACCACGAGATATAATTATTGATATATTTGGGAGCGGGTGGTACGCCTACCACAAGATATAATTACCGATATATTGGGAGCGGGTGGTACGCCTACCACAAGATATAATTACTGTGATAGTTGGCAGCGGGTGGTACGCCTACCACGAGATATGAAATGAAAGAGGAAATTGAGTTATTGAATATTATTATATTATTTCAGAGCAGAGTTTTTCTTCATAAATGTATTATATATATATGTATATCTATATTGCAACTGTACAGGTTTAGGTGGGTGACTGGCCTTAGCCTTGTCACTAGTTCGCTAGGATAGGCCAGGCACTTACCAGCACATGGGGTCGGTTGTGCTGATACTACACTCTGCGCTCTTTTGCGCAGATACAGGTTACGGACAGCAGCAGCGGCAGTAGCGACTTGTGGATTTTCCGACTACTGAGACTACGAGGTAGCCTTGCAGGCGTCCGCAGGACCCGTTGTCTCTCCTATCTATGCTTTTCATTCTGTTATCTCATGTAATCGAGATAAACAGCTTGTATTTTCTTTCAAACAATTATGTGTATTATTCTTAGAAGTTCGTGAGTATTGTGACACCAGTCTTGGGTAGTGTATCAGATTTGGATTTTTTTCTTTATCATATCTGGCTAAGTCTTCCGCTAATTTTGATTATTCCGTTGTAAGTTTTATGTTGTTAATAATAAATTGGTTATTAATGGAATTGTTATTAATATTTGGCTTGCCTAGCTTCTATTTAGTAGGCGCCATCATGACCCCGATGGTGGGAAATTCGGGTCGTGACATGTAAAGGTTCCAGGCTTGATTTTTGACGCCCGGGACCACAAAATAATTCTTAATTATTATAAGTCTCAATTTAAATATTTATATAATTTTATTAACTTAATTAATTAAATTAAGTATAATTTTACAAATTGAAGATAATTGTTGTGTAAAGGTTCCATGCTTGATTTTTAACGCCCGGGACCACAAAATAATTCTTACTTATTATAAGTCTCAATTTTAATATTTATATAATTTTATTAACTTAGTTAATTAAATTAAGTATAATTTTACAAATTGAAGATAATGGTTGTGTAAATGCTCCAGGCTTGATGTTTGACGCCCGGGACCACAAAATAATTTTTAATTATTATAAATATAAATTTTAATATTTATATAATTTTATTAACTTAATTAATTAAATTAAGTACAATTTTACAAATTAAAGATAATAGTTGTGTAAAGGTTCCAAGCTTGAGTTTTGACGCCCGGGACCACAAAATAAATCTTAATTATTATAAATCTCAATTTCAATATTTATATAATTTTATTAACTTAATTAATTAAATTAAATATAATTTTACAAATTGAAGATAATGCTTGTGTAAAGGTTCCAGGCTTGAATTTTGACGCCCGGGACCACAAAATAATTCTTAATTATTATAAGTCTCAATTTAAATATTTATATAATTTTATTAACTTAATTAATTAAATTAAGTATAATTTTACAAATTGAAGATAATTGTTGTGTAAAGGTTCCATGCTTGATTTTTAACGCCCGGGACCACAAAATAATTCTTAATTATTATAAGTCTCAATTTTAATATTTATATAATTTTATTAACTTAATTAATTAAATTAAGTATAATTTTACAAATTGAAGATAATGGTCGTGTAAAGGTTCCAGGCTTGATTTTTGACGCTTGAGACCACAAAATAATTCTTGATTATTATAAATCTCAATTTCAATATTTAGATAATTTTATTAACTTAATTAATTAAATTAAGTATAATTTACAAATTGAAGATAATGATTGTGTAAAGGTTCCAGGCTTCATTTTTGACGCCCGGGACCATAAAATAATTCTTAATTATTATAAGTCTACACTTAAAGGCTCTACGCTAAAAGGCTCTACGCTAACATGGGATACAGTAACATATTAAATTAATACTAACATGGTATATATATCAACAATGGTAAATTAATACTAACATGGTAAATTATTGCTAACATATACTAACATGGTATATAAAATATATAACATAAATAAAATTAACACTAACATGGTATATAAAATTAGTACTGACATGGTAAATTACTGCTACACATAAGTATATACTAACATATTCAATTAATACTAACATGGTATATATATCAACATGGTAAATTAATACTAACAAGGTAAATTGCTGCTAACATAAACTAACAGGGTATATAAAATATATAACATAAATAAAATTAACACTAACATGCTATATAAAATTAATACTAACATGGTTCCTAACTGCTATACATAAAATATGAGTTTCAACATAAAATAAATTGAAATACCTTGAATTAAAGTTGTGATAGTGATTTTTTTAGTCTGGAACCGTATCCAAAGTTACCTTCGTGTGGGGCCTACGTGTACTACTCTTCAAGAGGACGGGTGGGACCGAAAATTATTTTTTTTGTTCAAGAAAAATGAGGGGGGGGGGGACCAAGAATTTTTTAAGGATTAATGGTTGTGGGCGATCTGTGAACAAGAAGGGTTATAATATAATGGGGTATTTAGCAGTATCGAACAGCGAAATACAATTCATTGTGCTTTACTGCGAATTGTATTTCGCAGTTCTTTACTGCGAAATAGCTGGCGCTTTAAAAAAAAATTAAATATACAATTCGCAGTTCAATACTGCGAAATAGCTAATAAAGTATATTTTTTTAAAAAATATTAAAAACGTTATTTTTGTTATAAAAAATATTATTTCGTTTCCGGACTCACCTTTTTAGACCATTTCCATATTTCATGTCAAAATAATGTAATACTAAATTTACTCTAATCGTTACATTATTTTTTACCTCAAAAAAAATATTTTTTTTATATTCTTCTTCCTTTTCTATATTTTATTAGTGTACGGGGCCAAATATGACCTTCACACCCCTACGACGAGAGGGTACGACCCCTCTCATACGCTCCTTATAACGGGGTTATGGTTTGGACGTAAGGATGCGAACGACATCACTCACTCTCGAGCGTCCCCATCAAGAGGACGTCGACTACACTCCGATATTTTTTATTATTATTTTAAAGGAGGCCCCTTTCTATATAAATGGGGCCTCCCCGTTGTAACACACCAAGTGTTATAATCTAATAATACAACTCTCTCATTCTCTCTCTATTTTCTTAACTTCGATAAACAACTGTTCTTGAAGTTCTTCATTTTTGCAATATCTTCTATATCACAACTACATTGATCTCACATCCAGGTTCACTATATTTGGTTACGATTTATCCCTTTTCTAACTTTTAATTGTTTTAAGCTTATAAAGAAACAATTAACTTTTGAGCCAAAAAATTTGGTGCCGTCTATGAGGATTTCGAGAATCAAAATCATAGTATCCACCTAGAGATCAGCCAACCATCTCCCTCTACATCGCATGAAAATAAAAAATGGATGAAAATAACGACAGATCCAAAGCAATAATAGGGGACACAACCAACCTTCTTGGTCCTCTCAATGAGGTCAGCGATGACGCTATCATCAACACAACCCCCGGTACCGCACCAGGTGCTGAGATCTCACCTTCCTCATCCGAAGATCCAATGATCTTGCATGACAAAAGAGCTTCCACATCTGCTGTCAAGGAGACACCCTCGGTGGTAAAAAAACTACTAGAAGAATGGCTGACAAGCACCTTGAGTGGCTTAGTCGACAAACCACCACAAGGCAACATAAGGTCAGTACCAACGATAAGTATCACCATTGCTATGGGTGAACAGGAGGAGATACGAGTAAACAATCAACCCATCGAGGCATTGACCAATGATGGCATGCTAACTGCCGTCCTGAGAAAGATGGAGGAAATGGAAAATGAAAACAAAGTTCTCCGCGACCAGATGAAGGAGCACCAGGAGAGGGTCGATAAAATTCCCGGAGCCCCTGAGTTGCTACCAAAACGCGACATGGGGAGGTTCATAGAGCAGCCATACTATGAAGAAGTTGTCCCCTACTCTATCCCAAAAACCTTCAAGATGCCCCCCTACTTGAGGGTGTACGACGGGACTACTGATCCCGAGGATCATCTGATCCATTACGTCACTGCCGTGAAAGGCAATGACCTATCAAAAGAACATGTACCATCAGTGATGCTAAGAATGTTTGGCGAGATATTAATAGTACGAAATGTGAAGTTGCCCTTTCGTATGTAATTCGGAGTTTAATACTAGGAAATGTGAAGTTGCAATTCGTAGTATAATATGACGATTTATGTTATATGTTGCCTATAAATAACAGGCTCATTGTAGTCATTTTATGTGCTAAAAAATTTAGTAAACGCAAATATTTCTTTCAACTTGGATATTTTTTAAGTAAAAGTAAATGGATCAACCTCGTACACCAGTGTGTTACTGTGCAAAAGCTTCTGCGCTGCAAACTTGTTAGTAAGGTCGTGATGTTGGACGTAACTACTGGATGTGTATGAACCAGTTGTACAAAAATTCGGATGAACCTATGTGTGAGTTTGGAGAATGGGCTGAGGAACAATGTCTCCAAGAATGCTACAGAGAACGAATGCTAAATCTTCATAATATGTGGTTAGGCCAAGCAGATCTAACAAGCCAACTCCATAAAACAATGGAAGAAATGAGGGAGGAGCTGAGGGAAGTAAAAGATAAAAAATGGAGAGCAGAATGGAATTTTGCAACAATGAAGGAACAAAGAAAAAAAAATAAACAGGAAATTGCGGAGCTTAAGGCGAGAGTGAAAGATTTAGAAGACGAAAAAGAACAATTGCTAGAATAATTTAAGTGGTTAGAACACAAAATAAATGGAAGCCGGGACTAAATAATTCCTACTATGTCTTTAGTTCATTTTTTAGGTTTGTCTTTCTGATTTACTCATGTTTAAGTGACATTTCAGTTTAAGTTTAAGTGGAACAGTATGTTTCTGTTTGTGTTGTACTAATTTAACTTTTAGTGAAATATTATGTTTGTGTTTGTGTTGTTCTATTTTAAGTTTCAGTGGCATTTAAGTACCGTTTGTAGTTTACTTTGTTGTTTCTTTTGTCAAGTGCTTCTATTAGTTGTATTGTTTCTTTTATAAATGCTATGTGTGTAAGGTATGTGTTTGAGTAGTTCTGTCTAAGTATAGATGTTAAAACGTAATAAATATTATTATTCGCAATAGATGTTATTATTGGAAACGTAAAGCACTATTTACACAAGGCTATATACATAAGAAATTCAGTGAGTGCCGCAGGCTGTGTGCTTCAGTGTTGCTGTTGGCCTAAGTCGCATCCCCTGTCGGTCGGGCACACTATCTGGATCATCATCGTCAAGCCGCCTCTTTATGGGAGGATGTTTAGCGGTATCAACAGCACAACTGGCAGGGTCGGAAGAATAGGCCGTCGGGCCGCCACCAACCTATAAAACAATAAGTAATGTTAGATAAAATAAGAAAGATTTTTATTTTATAGCAGTAAGAAATTATTTCTCTCACCATGGTCTCGTCGACCTCCTGCGTATATGTCTCGATGGTCTGCTCATTACCGCATGTAGTACGCTCAAAGAATGGCTGGGACGAAGACTGCATAAAAAAGATATAATTAATTTATCGCAGTGAAAGAAAAATAATTTAGAATTGAAAAACAAAAGTAATACAAACATACTGCATCAAATGCAGGGGATGATGGATAACTCAACCTACGACCACCATCCACGTCACGGGTCGGCCGATGCTCAGCTGCGATAGATGTGCAAGCGAAGTACTGATCTACATCCCCGTCAAAGGTACCCATGATTGACAATGCTCCCGACGGGGTGATCTACGACGCTGGAAATGACAACTGAAAGTATGAGGGCATGCTGCTGGAAGGGTCAGCTGGATGAGTCATATAACCCTGCTGCGTGCTGCTGGAATGGTCAGCTGGATAAGGCATATAACCCTGCTGCTCATCTCCAAAACCCCCAAAATCGAACCCTGCAGGTGGGTCGACAGGTTCCTCAACGCCCCCTTGCCGGCCACCTCCTCGTCATCCCCTGCGACCCCTGCCTGCAGCCCTAGCCCCTGCATGTGGGACTGGCCTATCCCTCTCGTACACATCTGGAGCATCATACTCAGGCTCACGCTCTAACCTGCGCCTATCCCTCGATTGCATCAATGTCAAACGAGCAATCTGAGCTATCTCCCGTCCAAAATCAACTAATCTAGGGTTGTCTTTATACTGCTGAATATCCTGTCCAGACTGGTAGATGCGGCGAAGCCTAATAGCCCGTGAAATAATTCAATTAGTAATTAAATAACTCTATGCCACAATTATATGATATTAGTAAGTCAAAAAAACATACCAGTGACTCGTGCCTCCCGGCGTACGGTCTATAGCGGCCGTCAAGTACGTGGATGGGGTTCCCGACATGCATTCGGGTATGACGTCTGTACCAGCCATCATACAGATGAATAGACCCCTCCTCGTACACTGTAGGTGGTGGCGGGATGCGCTCAGCTCGCTCCTCCCAATAACCTACACGCTGCTGCAGCCACCCAACATACTACCTGTAACGACCCGGCCTATCGTTACGGGAATTACCACCCCGTCATGTTGCAATTACATGTTTTATTGCTTTTATATCAGTGTTAGAGCCTATCGGGTGAGTTAGGAGTGAATTGAATTGAAAATGAAGCAAATAGCATGTTTGAAGGAAGTTTGAATATGGAAAGTCAACCTAGAGTTGACTATCGAGTTATAGTGCTCGGAATCAGATTTTTATGATTCGACTAGTTTCGGGAGATCATTTATGACTTAGGAGAGCAATCGGAATTGAATTTGGAGGCCCGATGTAATTTTAGGCTTGAATTGGCTAAGGTTGAATTTTGGCGAAATCCGAACGGTAGGTGAGATTTTGATCCGGGAGTCGGAATGGAATTCTGACAGTTGCAGTAGCTCCGTTAGGTGATTTTGGATATGCCTGCAAAATTTCAGGTCATTCGGACGTCGTTTGGTCGGGTTCTTGATTGAATGTGTAATTCGGAAGTTTTAAGGAATTTAGGCTTGAATCCGTGGTTAATTGGTGATTTTGATGTTTAGGATGGTGTTTTTATGATTGGAACAAGTTCGAATAAGGAATTAGGATGTGTTGGTGTGTTTGAATGAGGTCCGGGGGCCTCGGGGTGTTTTCGGATGGTTAATCGGGAGAAATATGGAAAATTGCAGAAAATTTGTGCACTGCCTCTGTTGTTTCCGCTCCTGCGGAATTATGGGCGCAGGAGCGGGTGCGCTGAAGCGGAAAGGAGCCGCAGAAGCGGCGACCGCAGAAGCGGAAAGGGAGCCGCTGAAGCGGAAGCGCGGAAGCGGACGGGGAGCCGCAGAAGCGGCCTTCGCAGAAGCGGCCTTCGCAGAAGCGGATTTGACCGCCTGGGCGAGTCCGCAGAAGCGGACTATGGTGCGCAGAGGCGGATGTTTCCGCAGAAGCGGAAGTTTCTTCGCAGAAGCGGTCCCGCTTAAGCGGTCCTTTTCTCGCAGAAGCGGAAATGGCCGGCTAGGCCTGGAACCGCTGAAGCGACCCTTTGGTCGCGGATACGGACTCGTAGGAGCGGAAATTCTTCCGCAGAAGCGAAAATCGCTGTAAGTAAATGTATCGGAAGTTAGAAAATTTCAGAAACATTTTAACATTTGGGGGTCTCGGCTTAAGGGCGATTTTGGGCGATTTTGAGGAGGAAATCAAGGGAAATCATCAGGTAATCAACTTTAAACTCATATTATGATTAGTATTGATAATATCATGCAATTATATCATGAAAATGGAGGAATTTGGGGTAATTATGGAGGATTTAGCCCTAGTCTTGGATTTTAGAAAATCAAGGTTTTGAATGGGCAAATGGAGTCCGAATTTGGTAAATTTTATATGCCTAGACTCGTATCGAGATGAGGATTCCGAATATGTAATTTTTGTAATTTTTCGACAAGTGTACCAAAGTCGGGTTTTGACAACTTGTGGGTTTTGATATAAATTGGGTTATTTCGAATGAATTTCGTGAAATCAGCGTATATTGATGCATTCTCTATGATTTTGAGCAGATTTGGCATCCGAGGAGATTGATTTGCGAGGCAAGCGCAAGGCGGATTGAAGCTTCTACCGGTTCGAGGTGAGTGGTGGTAGTAAATAATGTACTGAGGGTTTGAAACCCCGTACTAGCACTTTACAGTGCTATATTGAGATGAGACACGCGTTCTACGACGGGCGTGGTGACATTGTGATAGGGGGTTCGGACTTAGTCCTTCCCGGCTAATAGAATACTGTGTTGTACAACCGTTAATGAGGTTATAACTGTACTATTGGGCTAATAGCCATGTTTGGGGCCTTGTGCCGATCTGTAGAGCATTAGGGAACCTATAGAGCTAGGTGACCTTTATATCGTGTTGGAAATATACACTCAGCCATAGCTCTAGCTGTATAGCATAATATGAGCTCGTACTAGATGTGTACATTGAGAGAGATTATCTAGGGTGGAATTCCCTGTTCTAGCTGAGTGGGCCTGAAAGGCCAAGTTTATACCGATTGAGATGAGATAGGGTCAAGGACCCACTATGAGATGTTATATTGGGCCTGAAAGGCCAAGTCTATATTAACTGAGACAGGGTCAAGGACCCATTGTGATATATTATATTGGGCCTGAGAGGCCAAGTGCATACTGACCTGGGATAGGGTCGAGGACCCATTATGAGGTATTATGTATATAGATACCTATATTGGATCGGACCGCACGCCGCAGTAATGTACATGTAATATACATGTAATATACATGTGAGACGGACTGCACGCCGCAGTATTATTGCGCTTGGGCTGTAGGAGCCCCTTCGGAGTCTGAGTCTGCACACATTCCAGTGAGCGCTGGTATATTATGGGATCGGGCTGCACGCCGCAGCAGTATAATTATATATGTATATATATGTATATATATTGGGTCGGACTGCACGCCGCAGTGATATATGGTGGACCTGGCTGCACGCCATAGCACCATAGCGCTTGGGCCTAGGGAGCCCCTCCGAAGTCTGTATACACCCCAGTGAGCGCCGTCGACGTTAAATGGAGCGGGCTGCGCGCCGCAACGGTATATGTATTGGAGCGGGCTGCACGCCGCAGTATTATACTTACTAATATCCTTATAAATACGTAAATACTTATGTGTTATAGACAAATGTATATGTCTCTATATATTGAGATGGCTGTACACTGTAGTGGTACGAGTGAGGATGTGGTCAGTGTGGGACCCAATTGAGATGGATATGGACTGGAGATCAGAGAACTCATTGTAGTGATGACTTACCTGTGGGGGTTTGCCTTAGAACTGTTTAGTGACAGTACAGGAGTTCTTACTTCCAGTTATTATTTATTATTGCTGCTCACTGAGTTGAAATATACTCACCCCACTCCCCTGCATTTTTTTTGTGTGCAGATATACAGGTTCAGAAGGGCAGTTGAGCTGTCGCAACTGCTTTATTATCCCCGTTCCGTGGAGACTTCGAGGTAGCTGCCGACGTCCGCAGGACCCGATATCCCTTCCTACTGTCTTTGATTATGTATTGTTATTTCTTTCCGCTCCGAGCTTTGGTTGTAAACCGTATTACACTTATGTTCTGTAGAGGCTCAGGACTCTTGACCCTTCGGTCTATGGGAGTTGGTATGCGTTGGGACTTGGTTTCCCCGTTTTTGATATATCCATTATTGTTAATTTACAATTGTTATGTTTAAATGGGATAAGGCGAGCTCATAGCTCTATGATTGTTGTTGATTGGTCGGGCTGGCCTAGCAGTGTGCTGGGCGCCATCACGACCGGATTTGGGGTCGTGACAAGTTGGTATCAGAGCCTAGGTTTACTAGGCCTCGTGAGTCTTGAGCCGGTTAGTAGAGTCTTGTGGATCGGTACGGGGACGCCTGTACTTATCCTCGGGAGGCTGCGAACCTTTAGGAAAACACTTCACATTTCTTGGAATTCTTATCGTGCGTACTTGATTCAGCTTGAGATACATTTTTGAAATTCCTTCCGCACGTCTGTGTACGCATCGAGCGCTCAGTAATATAATTGTCTTATGGCTTGCAATTCCCCGATCGAGGGACGAGACATAATCCCCGTGAATTCATGTTGGGCCAGTCGGGAGGACTTGAGGCCAGATCTTTGTCCATGGCTTGAGCACCAAGGTACTAATTTCGCGAGCCGGTATTATGAAGTGCATACGATCGGTATTGGTCTTTATTGTGATTTGATATATAGCCCTAGCTATGGGCGTGAGAAATATTTTCATCGCCTCTTAATTGGAAGGTAAAGTGCCTTATGTGTAGCGGAACGAGTTCAAACTCGGGAAGACTAAAGTGATTATGCTATGTGTATCCTGGTGGATGGTATTGTACCGAGATGCTAAATTGAGGCGAGGTAAGTGGATTGACTCTCATGTGTAATTGAAAGGTATTTGATATATGTTATGATTCGAGCAGGTGCAGTACATGCTCAGGTATAATTGTGATAATATGATTCGTATAGTATTGAGATTTAATGTTGTTGAAATACATTGTGATGTTTTGTTGAGTTGTGGATGTATTGTTAGAATGGTTTGGTGATTCTCTGGCAGGTGGATAGGCCAATTTACAAAGGAAATTCTGCCGAAATTTTTGGAAAATCCGGGACTTAGAGAAGATTTTGCCACCTAAAGAGGGGGCGTAACTGTTGTGTGTGAATGAATGCAAGAATTGCAAAAGGGTTAATATTTCTGATAATTCGAATCTCCGCCGAAGCTTGTAAATGACTTGAGTTTAATCTAACTAGAACTTTGTGGCATCATTTGAGTAATAATGATATGAGTGGTTGAAAGTGCTTTGATGAATGGCTTCGAGCTAAGTTGGGGAGGTTGTTATTGATTATCTGATTGCACTGTCGTGTGCTGTGTTGGCTCTGTCTCTAGGTATGTTGGGAAATTTTGATAAAGGCTTATGGTGCTTCGTAGATTTGAAGAAATACTAGGATGTTTTGAACTGCTGTTGGTAGAGAATGTTCGGTGTATAGAAAAGAAAGATAGCGAATTGTACCTGTAAATAATCATGTTCTGCGATGTCAGAGTTCTAACAAAACACGAGTGGTTCTACTCAATAGGACAGTTGAATTACAGCTGAATAAGGGTGAATGATGCCCGAGAATGGTTTTGCAGTGTTCAGATTTTGCTTGTAACAGTCAGGTGCCTTAAGATTGTGCATGTGGCTAAAGATGATGGTTTCGTTAGAAGAGATCGGTACTTGTGTTATATCATGTGAATGACAGGATTCTACGTATCCGCATTGGGAAGTAATGATACAAATTCAAAATCGCAGGAAGTTCTTCAAAATAAAGTGTGGTAGAATGTGGTACTTCTGGGAAACATTGAGAGAGTATTCTGTGGCCTATGTGTCTTAGACCGTGTGGTCTTGTGTACGAGTCTCATGTGGTAACATGAGTTGATGTATTATGGTACTATAGTAAAGACTGATATGAAATTAGAGATGAATCAGAAAGGAAACTGGGTATATGGAACAACTTTTTAATAAACCAGAATGGTATAAAAAGGAATACGATTGATTCCTGGTATGTGGTTGAAGTAATGAGTCTTGCGGACATTGCAGCAAAGCTCTTGAGTGCTGGCAGTTGTGTAACTTGATATGGGTATAAGGACTCAGTCCTGGCAGTTTAACTTATGCAATGTAATTAGGAGAAAGAGTTTATGATGTGTTTTACCGTGGTTTGAAAATGAGTGCATTTTTCCTGTTGCTATGCAAGGCTTGGAATGGGTAATGAGTTTTCTCTATATGGGATCATGAAAGTCCTTGACTAGTTGAGTGCGCCGATGTTTGCGGCGGAGGAAAGGGATATGAATTTCCATGTTGTCTTAGTGTGATATGGTATACGCGATGTGTTATGGAAAGTTGATAATGGCATATTCAAGGTTTTGAGATCAGTTCATAATATATGGGAAGTCAATAAAATTATTGAGCAACGCGGACGGCTGCAGGTGATTCAAGAATTGATCTTTCTGATGATTTAAGAAAATAGTACTGCTATTCTAGTAATTTGGCAGGGTATATGGTGCAAATGGACAAGGTAATGTAAATTGAAAATATGTAGTAGTATGGTGGTATTTTCTCGTTGGATCGACTGTAATAATTGAGTCGTTGATGGCATAGTGAAATTTATGAATGGCTTTCGTGGTATGAATGGACGCTTGAGGTGCGTTATGTAATCGTACGGTGAAGTACGGAATCAGGCATAGTGATTCCTGTGTTATGTATGTGTTGGAGACTAGAAGTTCTCGTAACCCGCCTACGCAGCGGTGGTATATCGTGTGTATCGGCACAATGTAGCGGTTATCGGAAATTGGAAGCCCTAGTGGCTATCTCGTCACTTGATATGACGAATTTGAATAATGATATATGATTGCAGGCTGGTTGTCATAAGTCAGACTGTCTAGACTAATGTGATATGGACTATGTCAGAAACATGTCGCAAACTGCATGGCAGAGCGCATCAGATCATGCTCCAGCAGGGTGGATGTACCCTAGGGCCAGTGGACGGCTGGTAGGTATTTCATTGTCAGTTGGGCCTTCGTGGTGGATGTCAGTGTAGAGGTATCTACCATTGATTCGGTTCCGGTATTGAGGAACTTTGTCGGATGAGTTTCATGTGACCGAGCTCGAGGCTATATATATATATACATGTTTGTTGCAATGAGCAACTTGAGTCGATGTGCATTCCCTTTTGCTAGATTTATACGTGGATCGGGTGGCACGCCGCCACATGTATAGTATCTGGATCGGGTGGCACGCCGCCACAGGATGCTATTGGAACGGGTTGCGCGCCGCAACAGTGTGATGTGGGAAATATAGCTTCCTATATGTACCTTGTATACAATACTTCCTCTCTTCTGAGGAATAGTCCGTATTAGGCATCGCTCGGGGAATAGCACATCGGTTGTGCCCTTTCAGGATTTGATAGCGAATATCATTGTATCACCGCAAGTGTGATTGATTGCTTGAGTCCAGACATAGATATGCGTGTGGCTGACCGTTTGAGCTTGGTAACTTGAGGTGCTTCATGAGAACTGGTGTTTGGATAGAATGATGAATTGTGGCAAAGCCACGTGATGTTATGACCTTTCGAGGAGGATTCGGGTACTTTAATTCTATGATGTGAGACAAGATTTCAGTTATGTGTTGTGATGGTATTGAGGAATTTGAATTATAGCTCTTGTGTGTGAGCCGGTTGTCATGATTCGAGCGTGTTCAGATCGTTCTTATTGGAGCCTATGTTGTGCTCGTCACGGCTTAGGCCGGTGGTTGAGATGTCATGTCACCAGTGTGGTGTGTTACGATTGAAATGACCGTTGGAGTCATTAATGAATACGAGCATATTGGATCTTAGCTTGTTAGAAAGGTAAAATCGAGGTTTGGCTCCGAAACATTTTGTGGTACCAGTTTTAAAAGGGAAACAGATTCACGAATGGTTAACCTGAGTGATGGGTTCGGTATATCGCGTGCCTCAGCTGCCGTGGGCAGGATATGGAGGCGTTGGAATAAGACTCTATCTAATGAAAGAGGTTTTTAGCTAGTATTTGGTGATTGTGGCCAGTTGTTGTGATTAGAGACTATTGTCTCGAGTGATTGGGTTGTTTGATACATCATATGATCTCACCCGGAGTAGTGAATATGGGTTATTGCAGTGGATTAGAGTGCATCCTGAGTATAGGCATGGGATTTGCATTTGGCATATGATTTCAGAAAGTGCAATGTGATTTATGGTCCAGATGGTCTGTGAAATTTTGACTATATGGTGTTTTTGGACTTATGTGAGATAGGGTGACGTATGATCGCCCTAATATATGCTTGGTAAGGTCATTCAGCTATTGGGTTGCTTCTAGTACAACTCTCGGTACGCTCGAGGACGAGCGATTGTTTAAGTTGGGGAGAATGTAACGACCCGGCCTATCGTTACGGGAATTACCACCCCGTCATGTTGCAATTACATGTTTTATTGCTTTTATATCAGTGTTAGAGCCTATCGGGTGAGTTAGGAGTGAATTGAATTGAAAATGAAGCAAATAGCATGTTTGAAGGAAGTTTGAATATGGAAAGTCAACCTAGAGTTGACTATCGAGTTATAGTGCTCGGAATCAGATTTTTATGATTCGACTAGTTTCGGGAGATCATTTATGACTTAGGAGAGCAATCGGAATTGAATTTGGAGGCCCGATGTAATTTTAGGCTTGAATTGGCTAAGGTTGAATTTTGGCGAAATCCGAACGGTAGGTGAGATTTTGATCCGGGAGTCGGAATGGAATTCTGACAGTTGCAGTAGCTCCGTTAGGTGATTTTGGATATGCCTGCAAAATTTCAGGTCATTCGGACGTCGTTTGGTCGGGTTCTTGATTGAATGTGTAATTCGGAAGTTTTAAGGAATTTAGGCTTGAATCCGTGGTTAATTGGTGATTTTGATGTTTAGGATGGTGTTTTTATGATTGGAACAAGTTCGAATAAGGAATTAGGATGTGTTGGTGTGTTTGAATGAGGTCCCGGGGGCCTCGGGGTGTTTTCGGAGGGTTAATCGGGAGAAAAATATGGAATATTGCAGAAACTAGTGCACTGCTTCTGTTGTTTCCGCTCCTGCGGAATTATGGGCGCAGGAGCGGGTGCGCTGAAGCGGACCAGGAGCGCAGAAGCGCTGGGCACCGCAGAAGCGGAGTATTTTCCGCTGAAGCGGAATCGCGGAAGCGGACAGCTGAGCCGCAGAAGCGGCCAAGGACTATGGGGTGAAGTATCGCAGAAGCGGAAGGGTAGCCGCTTAGGCGAGTCCGCAGAGGCGGACGCCTAGACGCAGAAGCGGAAAAACCCGCAGAAGCGGGAAAATCTTCGCAGAGGCGGACGCGCAGAGGCGGTCCGTATACCGCAGAAGCGGATTTGGCCGGCTAGGCCTGGAACCGCTGAAGCGACCCTTTGGTCGCGGATACGGACTCGTAGGAGCGGAAATTCTTCCGCAGAAGCGAAAATCGCTGTAAGTAAATGTATCGGAAGTTAGAAAATTTCAGAAACATTTTAACATTTGGGGGTCTCGGCTTAAGGGCGATTTTGGGCGATTTTGAGGAGGAAATCAAGGGAAATCATCAGGTAATCAACTTTAAACTCATATTATGATTAGTATTGATAATATCATGCAATTATATCATGAAAATGGAGGAATTTGGGGTAATTATGGAGGATTTAGCCCTAGTCTTGGATTTTAGAAAATCAAGGTTTTGAATGGGCAAATGGAGTCCGAATTTGGTAAATTTTATATGCCTAGACTCGTATCGAGATGAGGATTCCGAATATGTAATTTTTGTAATTTTTCGACAAGTGTACCAAAGTCGGGTTTTGACAACTTGTGGGTTTTGATATAAATTGGGTTATTTCGAATGAATTTCGTGAAATCAGCGTATATTGATGCATTCTCTATGATTTTGAGCAGATTTGGCATCCGAGGAGATTGATTTGCGAGGCAAGCGCAAGGCGGATTGAAGCTTCTACCGGTTCGAGGTGAGTGGTGGTAGTAAATAATGTACTGAGGGTTTGAAACCCCGTACTAGCACTTTACAGTGCTATATTGAGATGAGACACGCGTTCTACGACGGGCGTGGTGACATTGTGATAGGGGGTTCGGACTTAGTCCTTCCCGGCTAATATAATACTGTGTTGTACAACCGTTAATGAGGTTATAACTGTACTATTGGGCTAATAGCCATGTTTGGGGCCTTGTGCCGATCCGTAGAGCATTAGGGAACCTATAGAGCTAGGTGACCTTTATATCGTGTTGGAAATATACACTCGGCCATAGCTCTAGCCGTATAGCATAATATGAGCTCGTACTAGATGTGTACATTGAGAGAGATTATCTAGGGTGGAATTCCCTGTTCTAGGCGAGTGGGCCCGAAAGGCCAAGTTTATACCGATTGAGATGAGATAGGGTCGAGGACCCGCTATGAGATGTTATATTGGGCCCGAAAGGCCAAGTCTATATTAACTGAGACAGGGTCAAGGACCCATTGTGATATATTACATTGGGCCTGAGAGGCCAAGTGCATACTGACCGGGATAGGGTCGAGGACCCATTATGAGGTATTATGTATATAGATACCTATATTGGATCGGACCGCACGCCGCAGTAATGTACATGTAATATACATGTAATATACATGTGGGACGGACCGCACGCCGCAGTATTATTGCGCTTGGGCTGTAGGAGCCCCTTCGGAGTCTGAGTCTGCACACATTCCAGTGAGCGCCGGTATATTATGGGATCGGGCTGCACGCCGCAGCAGTATAATTATATATGTATATATATATGTATATATATTGGGTCGGACTGCACGCCGCAGTGATATATGGTGGACCTGGCCGCACGCCATAGCACCATAGCGCTTGGGCCTAGGGAGCCCCTCCGAAGTCCTGTATACACCCCCAGTGAGCGCCGTCGACGTTAAATGGAGCGGGCTGCACGCCGCAACGGTATATGTATTGGAGCGGGCTGCACGCCGCAGTATTATACTTACTAATATCCTTATAAATACGTAAATACTTATGTGTTATAGACAAATGTATATGTCTCTATATATTGAGATGGCTGTACACCGTAGTGGTACGAGTGAGGATGTGGTCGGTGTGGGACCCAGAGTTGAGATGGATATGGACCGGAGATCGGAGAACTCATTGTAGTGATGACTTACCCGCGGGGGTTTGCCTTAGAACTCGTTTAGTGACGATGCGAGGAGTTCTTACTTCCGATTACTATTTATTATTGCTCGCTCACCGAGTTGAAATATACTCACCCCACTCCCCGCATTTATTTTTTTTGTGTGCGGATATACAGGTTCAGAAGGGCAGTTGAGTTGTCGCAACTGCTTTATTATCCCCGTTCTGTGGAGACTTCGAGGTAGCTGCCGACGTCCGCAGGACCCGATATCCCTTCCTACTGTCTTTGATTATGAATTGTTATTTCTTTCCGCTCTGAGCTTTGGTTGTAAACCGTATTACACTTATGTTCTGTAGAGGCTCATGACTCTTGACCCTTCGGTCTATGGGAGTTGGTATGCGTTGGGACTTGGTTTCCCCGTTTTTGATATATCCATTACTGTTAATTTACAATTGTTATGTTTAAATGGGATAAGGCGAGCTCATAGCTCTATGATTGTTGTTGATTGGTCGGGCTGGCCTAGCAGTGTGCTGGGCGCCATCACGACCGGATTTGGGGTCGTGACACTACCGTCTCTGTTGGAACGGTCGTCCCGCTAATAATGAGTAGCCTCCCATCCGGGCTCCCTCGGTACCGGCTGAGGACGACCAAACTGACGCAACACACGCTCCGTCGCATGATACTCAACAAAATCCCAAAATATCAATGGGACGGAGGTTCTCCATATCAGCCGGTCTGCTGAGCAAATAGCAGGTAGGTGGGCAAGCAAGTCATCGCTGTACGACATCGAGATAAACTAAAAGCTGTAACAAAAAATGAGTATGCAAAGTACAACTAAATTTAAAACAACCAACTTTAGGTGCATATTTACCTGTCCATCCACCAACATATCTAATATGTCCCCAATAAGGGGGAGATTATGGTGGGCATCCTCTCCTCGGTAGGCCCCCCACCGGAGAATCCATCTAACAGCTAACATGAGGGGCAGATAGTCCTCTCCGGGTAGAAGTGCTGGTAGAGATGGCTGCAACGGCATGATACGCTGCCACGCCCAAACCTAAGATCAAATGTTGATGTAAATTATGAGTCATTTCACAAAATAGAATTTGGGGTTAATAAACAATGTATTCGGAAATATTTTGCACCTGAAGGAGTGGCAGAAAGCCACCAATATCAACAGCTGGACCGTAACTAGCCCGGCACATGCTCCTATAGAGATACGCCAGAACTGTAGCTCCCCAGCTGTAATGCTACACCTCATCCAAGTCCTCGAGATAGTGTAGAAACCGCATCGTCATCTTGTTCCCCGAGGTGTCGGGAAACAAGACACACCCGAATAGCATAAGCAATGCCATCCGAGTGTAACGAAGAATCCATAGGTCATCTGTCTCGTGAGTAATATCCGGATGCAGTTGTGCCATGAAATCTCTAATCACTGATAGTCGCACACGATTACCACCCCAGTCGCCCGCCGG
The DNA here is from genome assembly GCA_032618575.1 of Nicotiana noctiflora. Taxonomy (NCBI): domain Eukaryota; kingdom Viridiplantae; phylum Streptophyta; class Magnoliopsida; order Solanales; family Solanaceae; genus Nicotiana; species Nicotiana noctiflora. The sequence continues at coordinate 115,344 of JASVEL010003223.1, forward strand.
GTGCAAACCAGTCATCTGCCCCATCATATCCACCAGCTGTGCCCGAGTCATCCCTCTCCACTGGTGGGGTAGTGTAAATGCGCACCCCTCTACGCGCAGTCCGTATAACACCTGCACGTCCTGAAGAGTGACCGTGAATGTATGCGTCTCTGTTCGCCACCGCTCTATCAAGGATGTGATGAACGGCCAGTCAAGCTGCATCCGTCCTAGCTCAAATATACTACACAAGCCCGTATGCTGTACCAGTTCTACTACACGCGGGTAGAAGGGATGCTCCGCTATAAACTTCCATAAATCATCGAGCCTCCTCGGCGGATACTCTGAAGAGCTAATTGGCCCTCCCAAACATATGATGACCTATGGTCACCCTGCAATACTAATAACTGATTTGACGAAGGTCCAGGGTGCGCAGGTGGAGGAAATGCCATGTTGTGTACTATAAATTAAAAAATTAATTATTTGTGTTAGTGTAATAAAATACACAATTAAGTATAATTTTACGAATTGAAGATAATGCTTGTGTAAAGGTTCCAGGCTTGATTTTTGACGCCCGGGACCACAAAATAATTCTTAATTATTATAAGTCTCAATTTAAATATTTATATAATTTTATTAACTTAATTAATTAAATTAAGTATAATTTTACAAATTGAAGATAATTGTTGTGTAAAGGTTCCATGCTTGATTTTTAACGTCCGGGACCACAAAATAATTCTTAATTATTATAAGTCTCAATTTTAATATTTATATAATTTTATTAACTTAATTAATTAAATTAAGTATAATTTTACAAATAGAAGATAATGGTTGTGTAAAGGTTCTTGATTTTTTGTCGCCTGAGACCACAAAATAATTCTTGATTATTATAAATCTCAATTTCAATATTTAGATAATTTTATTAACTTAATTAATTAAATTAAGTATAATTTACAAATTAAAGATAATGATTGTGTAAAGGTTCCAGGCTTGATTTTTGACGCCCGGGACCATAAAATAATTCTTAAATATTATAAGTCTACACTTAAAGGCTCTACGCTATAAGGCTCTATGCTAAAAGGCTCTACGCTAACATGATATATAGTAACATATTAAATTAATACTAACATGGTATATATATCAACAATGGTAAATTAATACTAACATGGTAAATTATTGCTAACATATACTAACATGGTATATAAAATATATAACATAAATAAAATTAACACTAACATGGTATATAAAATTAGTACTGATGATATGGTAAATTACTGCTACACATAAGTATATACTAACATATTCAATTAATACTAACATGGTATATATATCAACATGGTAAATTAATACTAACAAGGTAAATTGCTGCTAACATAAACTAACAGGGTATATAAAATATATAACATAAATAAAATTAACACTAACATGCTATATAAAATTAATACTAACATGGTTCCTAACTGCTATACATAAAATATGAGTTTCAACATAAAAAAAATTTAATACCTTGAATTAAAGTTGTGATAGTGATTTTTTTAGTCTGGAACCGTATCCAAAGTTACCTTCGTGTGGGGCCTACGTGTACTACTCTTCAAGAGGACGGGTGGGACCGAAAATTATTTTTTTTGTTCAAGAAAAATGAGAGAAAAATGAGGGGGGGTGGGGACCAAGAATTTTTTAAGGATTAATCGTTGTGGGCGATCTGTGAACAAGAAGGGTTATAATATAATGGGGTATTTCGCAATATCGAATAGCAAAATACAATTCATTGTGCTTTACTGCGAATTGTATTTCGCAGTTCTTTACTGCGAAATAGCTGCCGCTTTAAAAAAAAATTAAATATACAATTCGCAGTTCAATACTGCGAAATCGCTAATAAAGTATTTTTTTTAAAAAATATTAAAAACGTTATTTTTGTTATAAAAAATATTATTTCGTTTCCGGAGTCACCTTTTTAGACCATTTCCATATTTCACATCAAAATAATGTAATACTAAATTTACTCTAATCGTTACATTATTTTTTACCTCAAAAAAAATATTTTTTTTATATTCTTCTTCCTTTTCTATATTTTATTAGTGTACGGGGCCAAATATGACCTTCACACCCCTACGACGAGAGGGTACGACCCCTCTCATACGCTCCTTATAACAGGGTTATGGTTTGGACGTAAGGATGCGAACGACATCACTCACTCTCGAGCGTCCCCATCAAGAGGACGTCGACTACACTCCGATATTTTTTATTATTATTTTAAAGGAGGCCTCTTTCTATATAAATGGGGCCTCCCCGTTGTAACACACCAAGTGTTATAATCTAATAATACAACTCTCTCATTCTCTCTCTATTTTCTTAACTTCGAAAACAACTGTTCTTGAAGTTCTTCATTTTTGCAATATCTTCTATATCACAACTACATTGATCTCACATCCAGGTTCACTATATTTGGTTACGATTTATTCCTTTTCTAACTTTTAATTGTTTTAAGCTTATAAAGAAACAATTAACTTTTGAGCCAAAAAATTTGGTGCCGTCTATGGGGATTTCGAGAATCAAAATCATAGTATCCACCTAGAGATCAGCCAACCATCTCCCTCTACATCGCATGAAAATAAAAAAATGGATGAAAATAACGACAAATCCAAAGCAATAATAGGGGACACAACCAACCTTCTTGGTCCTCTCAATGAGGTCAGCGATGATGCTATCATCAACACAACCCCCGGTACCGCACCAGGTGCTGAGATCTCACCTTCATCATCCGAAGATCCAATGATCTTGCATGACAAAAGAGCTTCCACATCTGCTGTCAAGGAGACACCCTCGGTGGTAAAAAAACTACTAGAAGAATGGCTGACAAGCACCTTGAGTGGCTTAGTCGACAAACCACCACAAGGCAACATAAGGTCAGTACCAACGATAAGTATCACCATTGCTATGGGTGAACAGGAGGAGATACGAGTAAACAACCAACCCATCGAGGCATTGACCAATGATGGCATGCTAACTGTCGTCCTGAGAAAGATGGAGGAAATGGAAAATGAAAACAAAGTTCTCCGCGACCAGATGAAGGAGCACCAGGAGAGGGTCGATAAAATTTCCGGAGCCCCTGAGTTGCTACCAAAACGCGACATGGGGAGGTTCATAGAGCAGCCATACTATGAAGAAGTTGCCCCCTACTCTATCCCAAAAACCTTCAAGATGCCCCCCTACTTGAGGGTGTACGACGGGACTACTGATCCTGAGGATCATCTGATCCATTACGTCACTGCCGTGAAAGGCAAAGACCTATCAAAAGAACATGTACCATCAGTGATGCTAAAAATGTTTGGCGAGATATTAATAGTACGAATTGTGAAGTTGCCCTTTCGTATGTAATTCGGAGTTTAATACTACGAAATGTGAAGTTGCAATTCGTAGTATAATATGACGATTTATGTTATATGTTGCCTATAAATAACGGGCTCATTGTAGTCATTTTATGTGCTCAAAAATTTAGTAAACGCAAATATTTCTTTCAACTTGGATATTTTTTAAGTAAAAGTAAATGGCTCAACCTCGTACACCAGTGTGTTACTGTGCAAAAGCTTCTGCGCTGCAAACTTGTTAGTAAGGTCGTGATGTTGGACGTAACTACTGGATGTGTATGAACCAGTTGTACAAAAATTCGGATGAACCTATGTGTGAGTTTGGAGAATGGGCTGAGGAACAATGTCTCCAAGAATGCTACAGAGAACGAATGCTAAATCTTCATAATATGTGGTTAGGCCAAGCATATCTAACAAGCCAACTCCATAAAACAATGGAAGAAATGAGGGAGGAGCTGAGGGAAGTAAAAGATAAAAAATGGAGAGCAAAATGGAATTTTGCAACAATGAAGGAACAAAGAAAAAAAATAAACAGGAAATTGCGGAGCTTAAGGCGAGAGTGAAAGATTTAGAAGACGAAAAAGAACAATTGCTAGAACAATTTAAGTGGTTTGAACACAAAATAAATGGAAGCCGGGACTAAATAATTCCTACTATGTGTTTAGTTCATTTTTTAGGTTTGTCTTTCTGATTTACTCATGTTTAAGTGACATTTCAGTTTAAGTTTAAGTGGAAAAGTATGTTTCTGTTTGTGTTGTACTAATTTAAGTTTTAGTGAAATATTATGTTTGTGTTTGTGTTGTTCTATTTTAAGTTTCAGTGGCATTTAAGTACCGTTTGTAGTTTACTTTGTTGTTTCTTTTGTCAAGTGCTTCTATTAGTTGTATTGTTTCTTTTATAAATGCTATGTGTGTAAGGTATGTGTTTGAGTAGTTCCGTCTAAGTATAGATGTTAAAACGTAACAAATATTATTATTCGCAATAGATGTTATTAATGGAAACGTAAAGCACTATTTACACAAGGCTATATACATAAGCAATTCAGTGAGTGCCGCAGGCTGTGTGCTTCAGTGTTGCTGTTGGCCTAAGTCGCATCCCCTGTTGGTCGGGCACACTATCTGGATCATCAGCGTCAAGCCGCCTCTTTATGGGAGGATGTTTAGCGGTATCAACAGCACAACTGGCAGGGTCGGAAGAATAGGCCGTCGGGCCGCCACCAACCTATAAAACAATAAGTAATGTTAGATAAAATAAGATAGATTTTTATTTTATAGCAGTTAGAAATTATTTCTCTCACCATGGTCTCGTCGACCTCCTGCGTATATGTCTCGATGGTCTGCTCATCACCGCATGTAGTATGCTCAAAGAATGGCTGGGACGAAGACTGCATAAAAAAGATATAATTAATTTATCGCAGTGAAAGAAAAATAATTTAGAATTGAAAAACAAAAGTAATACAAACATACTGCATCAAATGCAGGGGATGATGGATAACTCAACCTACGACCGCCATCCACGTCACGGGTCGGCCGATGCTCAGCTGCGGTAGATGTGCAAGCGAAGTACTGATCTACATCCCCGTCAAAGGTACCCATGATCGACAATGCTCCCGACGGGGTGATCTGCGACGCTGGTAATGACAACTGAAAGTATGAGGGCATGCTGCTGGAAGGGTCAGCTGGATGAGTCATATAACCCTGCTGCGTGCTGCTGGAATGGTCAGCTGGATAAGGCATATAACCCTGCTGCTCATCTCCAAAACCCCCAAAATCGAACCCTGCAGGTGGGTCGACAGGTTCCTCAACGCCCCCTTGCCGGCCACCTCCTCGTCATCCCCTGCGACCCCTGCCTGCAGCCCTAGCCCCTGCACGTGGGACTGGCCTATCCCTCTCGTACGTATCTGGAGCAGCATACTCAGGCTCACGCTCTAACCTGCGCCTATCCCTCGATTGCATCAATGTCAAACGAGCTATCTGAGCTATCTCCCGTCCAAAATCAACTAATCTAGGGTTGTCTTCATACTGCTGAATATCCTGTCCAGACTGGTAGATGCGGCGAAGCCCAATAGCCCGTGAAATAATTCAATTAGTAATTAAATAACTCTATGCCACAATTATATGATATTAGTAAGTCAAAAAAACATACCAGTGACTCGTGCCTTCCGGCGTACGGTCTATAGCGGCCGTCAAGTACGTGGATGGGGTTCCCGACATGCATTCGAGTATGACGTCTGTACCAGCCATCATACAGATGAATAGACCCCTCCTCATACACTGTAGGTGGTGGCGGGATGCGCTCAGCTCGCTCCTTCCAATAACCTACACGCTGCTGCAGCCACCCAACATACTACCGTCTCTGTTGGAACGGTCGTCCCGCTAATAATGAGTAGCCTCCCATCCGGGCTCCCTCGGTACCGGCTGAGGACGACCAAACTGACGCAACACACGCTCCGTCGCATGATACTCAACAAAATCCCAAAATATCAATGGGACGGAGGTTCTCCATATCAGCCGGTCTGCTGAGAAAATAGCAGGTAGGTGGGCAAGCAAGTCATCGCTGTACGACATCCAGATAAACTACAAGCAGTAACAAAAAATGAGTATGCAAAGTACAACTAAATTTAAAACAACCAACTTTAGGTGCATATTTACCTGTCCATCCACCAACATATCTAATATGTCCCTAATAAGGGGAGATTATGGTGGGCATCCTCTCCTTGGTAGGCCCCCCCCGGAGAATCCATCTAACATCTAACATGAGGGGCAGATAGTCCTCTCCGGGTAGAAGTTCTGGTAGAGATGGCTGCAACGTCATGATACGCGGCACGCTGCCACGCCCAAACCTAAGATCAAATGTTGATGTAAATTATGAGTCATTTCACAATATAGAATTTGGGGTTAATAAACAATGTATTCGGAAATAATTTGCACCTGAAGGAGTGGCAGAAAGCCACCAATATCAACAGCTGGACCGTAACTAGCCCGGCACATGCTCCTATAGAGATACGCCAGAACTGTAGCTCCCCAGCTGTAATGCTACACCTCATCCAACTCCTCGAGATAGTGTAGAAACCGCATCGTCATCTTGTTCCCCGAGGTGTCGGGAAACAAGACACACCCGAATAGCATAAGCAATACCATCCGAGTGTAACGAAGAATCCATAGGTCATCTGTCTCGTGAGTAATATCCGGATGCAGTTGTGCCATGAAATCTCTAATCACTGATAGTCGCACACGACTACCACCCCAGTCGCCCGCCGGGTGCAAACCAGTCATCTGCCCCATCATATCCACCAGCTGTGCCCGGGTCATCACTCTCCACTGGTGGGGTAGTGTAAATGCGCACTCCTCTACGCGCAGTCCGTATAACACCTGCACGTTCTGAAGAGTGACCGTGAATGTATGCGTCTATGTGTGCCACCGCTCTATCAAGGATGTGATGAACGGCCAGTCAAGCTGCATCCGTCCCAGCTCAAATATACTATACAAGCCCGTATGCTGTACCAGCTCTACTACACGCGGGTAGAAGGGATGCTCCGCTATAAACTTCCATAAATCATCGAGCCTCCTGGGCGGATACTCTGAAGAGCTAGCTGGCCCTCCCAAACATATGATGACCTATGGTCACCCTGCAATACTAATAACTGATTTGACGAAGGTCCAGGGTGCGCAGGTGGAGGAAATGCCATGTTGTGTACTATAAATTAAAAAATTAATTATTTGTGTTAGTGTAATAAATACACAATTAAGTATAATTTTACAAATTGAAGATAATGGTTGTGTAAAGGTTCCAGGCTTCATTTTTGATGCTCGGGACCACAAAATAATTCTTAATTATTATAAGTCTCAATTTAAATATTCATATAATTTTATTAACTTAATTAATTAAATTAAGTATAATTTTACAAATTGAAGATAATTGTTGTGTAAAGGTTCCAGGCTTGATTTTTGACGCCCGGGACCATAGAATAATTCTTAATTAATATAAGTCTCAATTTTAATATTTATATAATTTTATTAACTTAATTAATTAAATTAAGTATAATTTTACAAATTGAAGATAATGGTTGTGTAAATGCTCCAGGCTTGATTTTTGACGCCCGGGACCACAAAATAATTCTTAATTATTATAAATATAAATTTTAATATTTATATAATTTTATTAACTTAATTAATTAAATTAAGTATAATTTTACAAATTAAAGATAATAGTTGTGTAAAGGTTCCAGGCTTGAGTTTTGACGCCCGGGACCACAAAATAAATATTAATTATTATAAATCTCAATTTCAATATTTATATAATTTTATTAACTTAATTAATTAAATTAAATATAATTTTAGAAATTGAAGATAATGCTTGTGTAAAGGTTCCAGGCTTGATTTTTGACGCCCGGGACCACAAAATAATTCTTAATTATTATAAGTCTCAATTTAAATATTTATATAATTTTATTAACTTAATTAATTAAATTAAGTATAATTTTACAAATTGAAGATAATTGTTGTGTAAAGGTTCCATGCTTGATTTTTAATGCCCGGGACCACAAAATAATTCTTAATTATTATAAGTCTCAATTTTAATATTTATATAATTTTATTAACTTAATTAATTAAATTAAGTATAATTTTAACTTAAGTAGAAGCGAGACTCAGGTGATTTGGGCATGTGCGGAGGAGAAGCCCTGATGCACCGGTGAGGAGTTGTGAGCGACTGGCGGTGGTTGGCGCGAGTCGAGGCAGAGGGAGGCCTAAGAGGTATTGGGGTGAGGTGATTAGGCAGGATATGGCTAGAATGGGGATTTCCGAGGACATGACCCTTGATAGGAAAGTTTGGAGGTCTAGTATTAGGGTTGTAGGGTAGGGCCTTCTAGAATTCTTAGTACTTCGGTTAGGGGCTGAGTGGGGTTTGGTAGCGATCTCTATAGTTAATTAATGTATTGTGTTGTGCCTCTTATGGTAGTAACCGATTGGTATTATTGCATGTCATTCTACTTTTGGTTTTATGTTTAGATAATTATTTATTTGATTTATCCCGGATTTACTAACATTGTTTTGTTTTGTTTTGTTTGTTGATTTTCTCTCTCTTTTTTCTGAGCCGAGGGTCGGCCGGAAACAGCCTCTCTACCCTTTCGGGTAGGGGTAAGGCCTGTGTACGTATTACCCTCCCCAGACCCCACTTTGTGGGAACATACTGGGTAGTTGTTGTTGTTGTTGTTGTTGAAGATAATGGTTGTGTAAAGGTTCCAGGCTTGATTTTTGACGCCTGAGACCACAATATAATTCTTGATTATTATAAATCTCAATTTCAATATTTAGATAATTTTATTAACTTAATTAATTAAATTAAGTATAATTTACAAATTGAAGATAATGATTGTGTAAAGGTTCCAGGCTTGATTTTTGACGCGCGGGACCACAAAATAATTCTTAATTATTATAAGTCTACACTTAAAGGCTCTACGCTATAAGGCTCTACGCTAAAAGGCTCTACGCTAACATGGTATACAGTAACATATTAAATTAATACTAACATGGTATATATATCAACATGGTAAATTAATACTAACATGGTAAATTATTGGTAACATATACTAACATGGTATATAAAATATATAACATAAATAAAATTAACACTAACATGGTATATAAAATTAGTACTCACATGGTAAATTACTGCTACACATAAGTATCTACTAACATATTCAATTAATACTAACATGGTATATATATCAACATGGTAAATTAATACTAACAAGGTAAATTGCTGCTAACATAAACTAACAGGGTATATAAAATATATAACATAAATAAAATTAACACTAACATGCTATATAAAATTAATACTAACATGGTTCCTAACTGCTATACATAAAATATGAGTTTCAACATAAAATAAATTGAAATACCTTGAATTAAAGTTGTGATAGTGATTTTCTTAGTCTGGAACCGTATCCAAAGTTACCTTCGTGTGGGGCCTACGTGTACTACTCTTCAAGGGGACGGGTGGGACCGAAAATTATTTTTTTTGTTCAAGAAAAATGAGAGAAAAATGGGGGGGGGGGGGGGACCAAGAATTTTTTAAGGATTAATGGTTGTGGGCGATCTGTGAGCAAGAAGGGTTATAATATAATGGGGTATTTCGCAGTATCGAACAGCGAAATACAATTCATTGTGCTTTACTGCGAATTGTATTTCGCAGTTCTTCACTGCGAAATAGCCGGCGTAAAAAAAAATTAAATATACAATTCGCAGTTCAATACTGCGAAATAGCCAATAAAGTATTTTTTTTAAAAAAATATTAAAAACGTTATTTTTGTTATAAAAAATATTATTTCGTTTCCGGACTCACCTTTTTAGACCATTTCCATATTTCACGTCAAAATAATGTAATACTAAATTTACTCTAATCGTTACATTATTTTTTACCTCAAAAAAATATTTTTTTTATATTCTTCTTCCTTTTCTATATTTTATTAGTGTACGGGGCCAAATATGACCTTCACACCCCTACGACGAGAGGGTACGACCCCTCTCATATGCTCCTTATAACGGGGTTATGGTTTGGACGTAAGGATGCGAACGACATCACTCACTCTCGAGCGTCCCCATCAAGAGGACGTCGACTACACTCCGATATTTTTTATTATTATTTTAAAGGAGGCCCCTTTCTATATAAATGGGGCCTCCCCGTTGTAACACACCAAGTGTTATAATCTAATAATACAACTCTCTCATTCTCTCTCTATTTTCTTAACTTCGATAAACAACTGTTCTTGAAGTTCTTCATTTTTGCAATATCTTCTATATCACAATTACATTGATCTCACATCCAGGTTCACTATATTTGGTTACGATTTATCCCTTTTCTATCTTTTAATTGTTTTAAGCTTATAAAGAAACAAATAACTTTTGATCCAAAAAATTTGGTGCCGTCTATGGGGATTTCGAGAATCAAAATCATAGTATCCACCTAGAGATCAACCAACCATCTCTCTCTACATCGCATGAAAATAAAAAATGGATGAAAATAACGACAGATCCAAAGCAATAATAGGGGACACAACCAACCTTCTTGGTCCTCTCAATGAGGTCAGCGATGACGCTATTATCAACACAACCCCCGGTACCACACCAGGTGCTGAGATCTCACCTTCCTCATCCGAAGATCCAACGATCTTGCATGACAAAAGAGCTTCCACATCTGCTGTCAAGGAGACACCCTCGGTGGTAAAAAAACTACTAGAAGAATGGCTGACAAGCACCTTGAGTGGCTTAGTCGACAAACCACCACAAGGCAACATAAGGTCAGTACCAACGATAAGTATTACCATTGCTATGGGTGAACAGGAGGAGATACGAGTAAACAACCAACCCATCGAGGCATTGACCAATGATGGCATGCTAACTGCCGTCCTGAGAAAGATGGAGGAAATGGAAAATGAAAACAAAGTTCTCCGCGACCAGATGAAGGAGCACCAGGAGAGGGTCGATAAATATTCCCGGAGCCCCTGAGTTGCTACCAAAACGCGACATGGGGAGGTTCATAGAGCAGCCATACTATGAAGAAGTTGCCCCCTACTCTATCCCAAAAACCTTCAAGATGCCCCCCTACTTGAGGGTGTACGACGGGACTACTGATCCCGAGGATCATCTGATCCATTACGTCACTGCCGTGAAAGGCAATGACCTATCAAAAGAACAGGTACCATCAGTGATGCTAAAAATGTTTGGCAAGATATTAATCGGAGGAGCCTTGACATGGTACTCCCAGTTGCCTGCCAAAGCAATATCAACGTTCGAAGAAATGTCGGATAAGTTCGTCACCGCCCATGCATGTGCAAAGAAGGCAGAGGCAAGGGTCAACGACATCTTCGCCATCAGACAAACCACAGGTGAAGGGCTTAGGGACTTCCTCGCTAGGTTAAACAAGGTGAGAATGAGTCTGCCGAACGTGTCGGAAGGAATGGCAGTCGCTGCCTTCCAGAATGGACTAAGCAGAGACGGTTCAAGAGCAACTAAGAAGCTACTGAACCGCCTCATGAAGTATCCTCCTACGACATGGGAGGAAATCCATAACGCTTATTGTGCTAAAGTACGAGCGGGCGAAGATGATCTCAATGGGCCAACCCAATGGCTGACAACGATACACTCAGAAATAAGGAAAGGTCGACGCTATGAGGGATGTCGAGAACATCTCCCGCGCTCCAACAGAGAATGACATCAGCCATACAATAGATCCTCTCATCCACCACCCAGGCACATGGACACGTTACAACGACATGTCGCCCCATTCCGAAATAAAAGAGGTACATCCCCTTATTATCATCACATACCTTTTACGTGTCTCCTTCAGAAATAGTGTACGCACTAGAGAAGCTAGGGACCAAGGTGCAATGGCCTCAGAAGATGAAGTAAGATCCCGCCACAAGAAAATCAAACGTTCTGTGCGAGTTCCATCAAGAACGGGGGCATAAGACCGTGTGATGACCCGACCCGTCGTCATGGGAATTACCACCCCGTTATATTGTAATTACATGTTTTATGATTTTATATCAATGTTAGAGTCTATCGGGTGAGTTAGGAGTGAATTGGATTGAAAATGAGGCATATAGCCTTTTTGAAGAAAACTTGAATATGGAAAGTCAACCTAGAGTTGACTATTTAGTTAGAGGGGTCGGAATCAGATTTTGATGATTCGGGTAGTTCTAGGAGGTGATTTGTGAGTTAGGGGAGAGATCGGAATTGAATTTGGAGGTCCGATGTAGAAATAGGCTTGAATTGGCTAAGGTTGAATTTTGGCGAAATCCGAACGGTAGGTAAGATTTTGATCCGGGGGTCGAAATGGAATTCCGACAATTCCTGTAGCTTCGTTATGTGATTTTGAATATGTCCGCAAATGTTTAGGTCATTTGGACGTTGTTTGGTCGGGTTTGTGATCGAATGTTAGTTTCGGAAGTTTTGAAGAAACTTAGGCTTGAATCCGTGTGTAATTGGTGATTTTGATGTTTAGGATGGTATTTTTATGCTTGGAACAAGTTCGTATCGTGTTTTGGAGTATGTTGGTGGTTTTCGTTGGGGTCCCGGGGGCCTCGGGGTGAATCCGGACCATCATCCGGCATTTTGAAACAATGAAAGTCTGCTGGAAAGTTGCAGAAAATTAAGCCATCGCGTTTGCGAGGGCAAGGCCCGTGTTCGCGTAGGCCAGGTTCAGTAATGCATCGCGTTCGCGAGGATGGGTTCGCGTTCGCGTATGGGAAGACTGTGAAGCATCGCGAACGCGTGGGTGAAGTTCGCGTATAAGAAATTCATTGAGCATCGCATTCGCGTGGAATGGGGACACGTTCGCGAAGATGAAATCCCGGTTGACTGTGGAGTTTTGCATCCCGAATGCATGGGGCAGGTCGCGTTCGTGAAGGGTATTTTGGTCAGAGCATCGCGGACGCGTGAGAGGCGTCGCGAACGCGAAGAAGGAATTTGCCTGGCAGTGAAATTAAAAACCAGAACTGGCCAGTCGCGGGTTTCACACCCCAAAATACCATTTTTGAGTTCTAAGAGAAGGTATTGGCGGGAAATTGCTGGGAAATCATCGGGGTTTCGTCGGAGGTAAGTTTTGTGGCTTAATTACATCATTTTAACATGAAATCCTTGGTTAATTCTCTGTAAATGAAAGACTAAAGGTGGGTTTGAGCCCTAGGCCTAAAATTGAAGAAAAATACTGATTTGAGTGGGCAAATGGAGTCCGATTTTGGTAAATTTTATATGCCTAGACTCGTATTGAGATGAGGATTCAGAATATGTGACTTTTGTAATTTTTCGAGAAGCGTACCGAAAGTCGGGTTTTGGCAACTTTGTGAATTTCGGTGTAAATTGAGTTGTTTTGACTGGGTATCGTTCCATTGGTCTAATTTGATATGTGTTTACTATATTTGATCAGATTCTACGCGCGCGAAGCTTGATTCTCGTGGCAAAGGCATCGCAGAGTAGTCGTCGCGCTGTATTGAGGTGAGTAATAGATGTGGGTGATGACCAGCGGGTTCGAAACCCCGGTATACCACTTTGTAACGCTGTATAGCGGCGAGACACGTACTCTCTTGTGAGTGCGAGGTCGATTGTGATTGGGGACTATGGCTTAGTCCGACTTGTTGGCACTGTGTTATGATATTTGGTTATTCCTGACCCGTCGAACCTCCTTCTCGGATGGTTGCATACTATATTGTGATATGGGCTACTCTTGAGCCGTTGAACCTCCTTCTTGGACGGTTGAATATACTTGTGGGTTGTGAGCCAGTTACTGGATCCCGCGAGGATCGTTCTCATTGTCTTGTGATATTGACATGCTAGTTTACTACCAGTGCGTAGCTATTTATGTTATCATGTTATTTCCAATCTCGGGAACTTGATTTTACTATCAACTGAAAAATGATAAAAAGGGTTTTCAAAACTACTTTTGAGCCTGCGAGGCTGTATTTGCATATTAGCTGACTGGTAGTGGATCGGGCTACGCGCTGCAGCGGTATATATGTTGGATCGGACTGCACGCCGCAGTAATATTGTACTTGGGCTATAGGAGCCCCTCCGGAGTCTAAACCCCCACAGTGAGCACGGGTACCCAAATTGGATCGGGCTACGCGCCGTAGCGGTCATTTCATGCATTGCATTGCATTTAGCTAGACCTGGTAGTTGTTGTACTTGTTGTTAATATTGTTGGCTCTCTACTGTTGGCATTGAACAGTTACAGGGTATTGGTATAGCTTTACATTGTGCTTTACTGTCTGGCAGTACTCATTTTACTCCATGAACATTGTGTGCAGATCCAGGTACCTCTCAGCAGACCTGATCCGGTAGCCGTTCGGAGGCATAGTGCCGGATAGTCGAGGTAGCTGCAGCGTCCGAAGGACCTGACTCCCCTTCTAGCTGTCATTTCTTATCTTGTTGTCTTTCCTTTCCGCACTGTGTTTGTTATAAACCTTATTACACATATGTTCTTTAGAGGTTCATGACTCTTGACCTTTGGTCTATAGGAGTTGATATGTGTTGGGACTTGGTTCCCCGTTTTCAATATATATATCACTGTTGTTTTATGATTTGACATGTTTAAATGGGATAAAGCGAGCTCCTAGCTCTGTTATTGTTATTGAGTGGTCAGACTGTCCTAGCAGTGTTCTTGGCGCCATCACGACCGGATTTGGGGTCGTGACAAGTTGGTATCAGAGCCTAGGTTAACTAGGCCTCATGAGTCTTGAGCCGGTTAGTAGAGTCTTGTGGATCGATACGGGGACGCCTGTACTTATCCTCGGGAGGCTGCGAACCTTTAGATAACACTTCACTTTTCTCGAACTCTGTCGTGCGATCTTGTTGTTTTGAGAACTGAACATCAGGACGAGGTGGACGACCTCCATTGCCACCTATTAGAGGCCGTGGGCGTGGTCGTGCTAGAGGTAGAGGTAGGGCGGCCGAGGCAGTGCCAGCTGACCCGCCCGTTGTACCAGTTCAGGAGCAGCCCCCAGTGGTTGATGCTCCAGCAGCCCCAGTTCAGGGCCAGACCGTATCTATTGCTATTCCTGGTCTTCAGGAGACTCTTGCTCGGATATTATCGGTGTGTTCGGGTTTGGCTCAGGTAGTCTCAGCTACTGCTACTGTAGTGACATCTCAGACAGGGGGTGGTCAGCAGACCCCTGCAGCTCGCACACCTGACCCGGTTGTTCAGGGACTTCAGACGCCAGAGGCGGTCCCCGCTCAGGTGGTTGTACCGGTTATTCCTCCAGCTGCACCAGCTCCAGCTCCAGAGCATATGGTTCAGGCTATGCCCGACGACGAGCAGCGCCGTCTTGAGAGATTTGGTAGACTTCAGCCACCCCATTTCAGTGGCGTTGAGGGCGAGGATGCCCAGGGTTTCTTGGATAAGTGTCAGAGGATGTTGCGTACGGCTGGTATTCTTGAGTCCAACGGAGTTTCATTTACTACCTTTCAGTTCACTGGTCCCGATTTGATTGGTGGGAGGAGCTTGAGAGGCGTAGGCCTGCAGGGGCAGCGCCTCTCTCATGGCAGCAGTTCTCCACTCTCTTTCTAGAAAAGTATGTATCTCAGTCTCGTCGCGAGGAGCTACGTCGCCAGTTCGAGTGATTGGTTCAGGGCAACATGTCTGTGACCCAGTATGAGCTTAGATTCACATAGTTGGCTAGGCATGCCACATGGATGATCCCTACTGATAAAGAGAGATCAGGAGGTTCATTGATGGCCTCAACTACTCCATCCGTATTCTCATGACCAGAAAGAGGGTTCTATCGTCATCATTTGAGCAGGTTGTGGACATGGCATGCTCCATTGAGGCGGATCGTCGCCGAGAGAGGGAGGAGCGGGAGGCCAAGAGGCATCGTGGTTCTGGTAGTTTCAGTGGTGCTCCATCTAGAGGGCATTTCCAGCAGGGCAGAGGTCGCTCATCTAGACCTTCTCATTCAGGCCGCCCTGAGCGGAGCGGAGGTTCTTATGGTCGTGGTCGTCAGGGATTTCAGCAGGGTCAGTCTTCACTTAGTGCCCTCCCAGCCCAGAGTGCAGCACCTACTTCTTCAGCCTAGGGTTCTTCTGCAGCGAGGGGTTCCCTTCAGTCCCCTTCTCCAGCACCAGGTGCATGTTATGAGTGTGGTGAGTTTGGCCTCATGAGGAGACAGTGCCCTCGACTCCGTTGGAACAGGACTCAACAGAGGGATCAACCCTCCTCTTCAGCACCATCTCAGGCTAGTAGAGGTAGAGGTCAGTCTTCTCGTGGTCGCCCCAGAGGCGAGGAGAGATCTGGTGGAGGCTAGGCACGATTCTATGCACTCCCTGACAGGCGTGATGCAGTTGCCTCCGATGCAGTGATTACAGGTATCATTTCTGTCTGTCACAGAGATGCCTCTATTCTATTTGATCCAAGGTCTATATATTCATACGTGTCCTCTTATTTTGCACATCATTTGGGTGCGACTCGTGGTAGTCTTGGTTTACCTGTTCATGTATCCACTCCCATGGGCGATACGATTGTGGTGGATCATGTCTATAGATTCTGTGTTATATCTATTGGGGGTCTGGAGACCTAGGCATATTTGCTATTGTTGGGGATGGTGGACTTTTATGTTATATTGGGTATGGACTGGTTGTTTCCGTACCATGCTATATTGGACTGTCACGCTAAGACAGTTACGTTGGCCATTCCTGGTATTTCTCAGATTGAGTGGCTGGGTTCGACTGATTTTGTCCCTAGCCGTGTCATTTCGTTCTTAAAGGCTCAGAAAATGGTTGAAAAGGGTGTTTGTCGTACTTAGCCTTTGTGAGAGATGTGGGAGCTGAGCCTTCTAGCATTGATTCTGTACCTGTGGTGAGGGATTTTCCAGATGTATTCCCCTCAGAACTGTCGGGCATGCCGCCGGACAGGGATATTGACTTTGGCATTGACTTGGTGCCGGGCACTCAGCCCATATCCATTCCTCCTTATCGGATGGCACCAACTGAGTTGAATGAACTGAAAGAGCAGCTTCAGGAGCTTCTGGATAAGGGTTTCATCCGCCCCAGTGTATCCCCGTGGGGTGCGCCGGTGTTATTTGTTAAAAAGAAAGATGGTTCCATGCGAATGTGTATTGATTATAGGCAATTGAACAAAGTGACAGTGAAGAACAAGTACCCTCTACCGCGCATAGATGATTTGTTTGATCGGTTACAGGGTGCGAGGGTGTTTTCTAAGATCGATCTTCGTTCAGGCTATCATCAGCTGAAGATCAGGGACTCGGATATTATGAAGACTGCATTTAGGACCCGATATGGTCACTATGAGTTTCTTGTGATGTCTTTTGGGCTGACCAATGCCCCAACAACATTTATGCACCTAATGAACAGTGTGTTCAGACCCTATTTGGATTCATTTGTGATTGTGTTCATTGATGACATTCTAGTCTACTCCCGTAGTCAGGAGGAGCATGCTCAGCATTTGAACATTGTGTTGCAGAGATTGAGGGAGGAGAAGCTATATGCTAATTTCTCCAAGTGCGAGTTTTGGCTCGAGTCCGTAGCATTTCTGGGACATGTGGTGTCTCGTGATGGTATTCAGGTTGATCCGAAGAAGATAGAGGCGGTGCAGAGTTGGCCTAGACTGTCCTCAGCTACAGAGATCAGGAGTTTTCTTGGCTTGGTGGGATATTATCGCCGGTTTGTTCTGGAATTTTCATCCATTGCTTCTTTTTTGACTAGATTGACTCAGAAGGGTGCACCGTTCGTGTGGTCGGATGAGTGCGAGGAGAGCTTTCAGAAGCTCAAGACAGCTTTGACCACATCTCCAGTGTTAGTATTGCCATCAACTTCAGGTTCATATACTGTTTATTGTGATGCATCGAGAGTGGGGATAGGTTGTGTGTTGATGCAGGAAGGTAAGGTAATTGCTTATGCTTCTTGGAAGTTGAAGCCACATAAGAAGAACTATCATGTTCATGATTTGGAGCTAGTCGCCATTGTTCATGCCTTGAAGATTTGGAGGCACTATTTGTACGGCGTGTCTTGTGAGGTGTATACCGACCATCGTAGTCTCCAGCACTTGTTCAAACAGAAAGATCTTAATTTGAGACAGCGGAGATGGCTTGAGTTGCTTAAGGATTATGACATTACTATATTATATCATCCGGGGAAGGCCAATGTGGTGGCCGATGCTTTGAGCCGGAAGGCGGTCAGTATGGGGAGCTTGGCATATATTCCAGCTGAATAGAGATCATTTGCTTATGATGTTCAGGTGCTAGCCAATCGGCTAGTGAGGTTAGATATTTCGGAGCCCAGCAGGGTATTGGCTTGTGTTGTATCTCGGTCATCTCTATATGATCGTATTCATGAGTGCCAGTATGATGATCCAAATTTGGATGTCCTTAGGGACAGAGTTCAGCATGATGATGCTAGAGATGTCACTATTGATAGTGACGGTGTATTGAGGATGCAGAGCCGGATATGTGTGCCCAATGTTGATGGCCTTTGTGAGTTGATTCTGGAGGAGGCCCATAGCTCGCGGTAGTCCATCCATCCAGGAGCCGCGAAGATGTATCAAGATTTGAAACAGCACTATTGGTGGAGAAAGATGAAGATGGACATTGTCAGACATGTAGCACGGTGCCTCAATTGTCAGCAGGTTAAGTATGAGCATCAGAGGCCCGGTGGTGTATTTCAGCGCATTGATATTCCTAAGTGGAAATGGGAGAGGATCACCATGGATTTTGTTACTGGACTCCCTTGGACAGCGAGGAAGTTTGATTATGTTTGAGTAATTGTGGATAGGTTGACCAAGTCATCTCACTTCATTCTTGTGTGTACTACTTACTCATCGGAGCGGTTGGCAGCGATCTTTATTCGGGAGATTTTTCGGTTGCATGGAGTCCCAGTGTCTATCATATCCGACAGGGGTACTCAGTTCACTTCTCAGTTTTGGAGAGCATTTCAGCGAGAGATAGGTACGCGGGTTGAGTTGAGCACCGCATTTCACCCCCAGACAGACGGGCAGTCTGAGCGCACTATTTAGATCCTGGAGGATATGTTGCGAGCATGTGTGATTGACTTTGGTGGTTCGTGGGATGAGTTCTTACCACTTGCCGAGTTTGCCTACAACAACAGTTATCAGTCGAGTATTCAGATGGCCCCGTATGAGGCATTGTATGGCAGACAGTGTAGATCCCCCGTGGGATGGTTTGAGCCTGGTGAGGATAGATTAATAGGGACTGAGTTAGTTCAGGATGCTCTGGATAGAGCAAAGTTGATCAAGGAGAGGCTTCGCACAACACAGTCTAGCCAGAAGAGTTATGCAGACCGTATAGTTTGAGAGTTGTCTTTCATGGTTGGTGATAGAGTATTGTTGAAGGTTTCACCCATGAAGGGTGTCATGAGGTTCGGGAAGAAGGGGAAGTTGAGTCCCGGGTACATTGGTCCTTTTGAGATACTCAGGAGGGTTGGAGAGGTGGCATACGAGTTGGCCTTGCCACCCAGCTTATCCAGCGTTCATCCAGTATTCCATGTGTTTATGCTTCGGAAGTACATCGAGGACCCGTCTCATGTATTAGACTTCAGTACTATTCAGCTTGATGGTGATCTATCCTATGATGTGGAGCCTATTACTATTTTGGGTCGTCATGTGAGAAAATTGAGGTCCAAGGAGATTGCATCAGTTAAGGTTCAGTGGAGAGGTCGACCCGTGTAGGAGGCCATTTGGGAGATCGAGCGGGAGATGCGAAGCAGATATCCTCACTTGTTTGAGACTTCAGGTATGTTTCTTGACCCGCTCGAGGACGAGCATTTGCTTAAGAGGGGGAGAATGTGATGACCCGCCTCGTCGTCACGATAATTACCACACCGTTATGTTGTAATTACATGTTATATGCTTTTATATCAGTGTTAGAGTCTATCGAGTAAGTTAGGAGTGAATTGGATTGAAAATGAGGCATATAGCCTTTCTGAAGGAAACTTGAATATGGAAAGTCAACCTAGAGTTGACTATTTAGTTAGAGGGCTCGGAATCGGATTCTGATGATTCTGGTAGTTCCGCGAGGTGATTTGTGAGTTAGGGGAGCGAGCGGAATTGAATTTGGAGGTCCGGTGTAGAAATAGGCTTGAATTGGCTAAGGTTGAATTTTGGCGAAATCCGAACGGTAGGTGAGATTTTGATCCGGGGGTCGGAATGGAATTCCAAAACTTTCTGTAGCTTCGTTATGTGATTTTGGATATGTCCGCAAATTTTCAAGGTCATTCGGACGTCGTTTGGTCGGGTTTGTGATCGAATGTTAGTTTCGGAAGTTTTGAAGAAACTTAGGCTTGAATCCGTGTGTAATTGGTGATTTTGATGTTTAGGATGGTGTTTTTATGCTTGGAACAAGTTCGTATTGTGTTTTGGAGTATGTTGGTGGTTTTCGTTGGGGTCTCGGGGGCTTCGGGGTGAATCGGGACCATCATCCGGCATTTTGAAACAATGAAAGTCTACTGGAAAGTTGCAGAAAAATTGCAGAAAATTAAGCCATCGCGTTCGCGTAGGCCAGGTTCATTAATGCATCGCGTTCGCGAGGATGGGTTCGTGTTCGCGTATGGGGAAGACTGTGAAGCATCACAAACGCGTGGGTGAAGGTCGCGTTCGCGTATAAGAAATTCATTGAGCATCGCGTTCGCGTGGAATGGGGATGCGTTCGCTTAGATGAAATCCCGGTTGACTGCGGAGTTGTGCATCGCGAACGCCTGGGGCAGGTCGCGTTTGCGAAGGGTATTTTTGTCAGAGCATCGCGGACGCGTGAGAGGCGTCGCGAACGCGAAGAAGGAATTTGCCTGGCAGTGAAATTAAAAACCAGAACTGGCCAGTAGCGGGTTTCACACCCCAAAACACCATTTTTGAGTTCTAAGAGAAGCTATTGACGGGAAATTGCTGCGAAATCATCGGGGTTTCATCGGAGGTAAGTTTTGTGGCTTAATTACATCATTTTAACATGAAATCCTTGGTTAATTCTCTGTAAATGAAAGATTAAAGGTGGGTTTGAGCCCTAGGCCTAAAATTGAAGAAAAACACTGATTTGAGTGGGCAAATGGAGTCCGATTTTGGTAAATTTTACATGCCTAGACTCGTATTGAGATGAGGATTCCGAATATGTGACTTTTGTAATTTTCGAGAAGCGTATCGAAATTCGAGTTTTGGCAACTTTGTGAATTTCGGTGTAAATTGAGTTATTTTGACTGGGTATCATTCCATTGGTCTAATTTGATGTGTATTTACTATATTTGATCAGATTCTACGCGTGTGGGGCTTGATTCTCGTGGCAAAGGCATCGCAGAGTGGTCATCGCGCTGTATTTGAGGTGAGTAATAGATGTGGGTGATGACCAGCGGGTTCGAAACCCCGGTATACCACTTTGTGACGTTGTATAGCGGCGAGGCACATACTCTCTTGTGAGTGCGGGGTCGATTGTGATTGGAGACTATGGCTTAGTCCGACTTGTTGGCACTGTGTTATGATATTTGGCTATTCCTGAGCCGTCGAACCTCCTTCTTGGATGGTTGCATATTATAATGTGATATGGGCTACTCTTGAGCCGTTGAACCTCCTTCTTGGACGGTTGAGTATACTTGTGGGTTATGAGCCAGTTACTGGATCCCGCGAGGATCGTTCTCATTGTCTTGTGATATTGACATGCTAGTTTACTACCAGTCCGTAGCTATTTCTGTTATCATGCTATTTCCAATCTCTAGAACTTGATATTACTGTTTTCAACTGAAACATGATAAAAAGGGTTTTCAAAACTACTTTTGAGCCTGCGAGGCTGTATTTGCATATTAGCTGACTGGTAGTGGATCGGGCTACGCGCCGCAGCGGTATATATGTTAGATCAGACTGCATGCCGCAGTAATATTGTGTTTGGGCTGTAGGAGCCCCTCCGGAGTCTGAACCCCCACAGTGAGCACGGGTACCCAAATTGGATCGGGCTACGTGCCGTAGCGGTCATTTCATGCATTGCATTGCATTTAGCTACACCTGCTAGCTATTGTACTTGTTGTTAATATTGTTGGCTCTCTACTGCTGGTATTAGACTGTTACAGGGTATTGGTATAGCTTTACATTGTGCTTTACTGTGGATTTCTTATCTACGCTGTCTTACCCTTGTTTATTACCATTGTGTCTAGCATCACTCATTTTACTCCCTGCACTTTGTGTGCAGATCCAGGTACCTCTCAGCAGACCCGATCCGGTAGCCGTTCGGAGGCATAGTGCGGGATAGTCGAGGTAGCTGCAGCGTCCGCAGAGCCTGACTCCCCTTCTAGCTGTCATTTCTTATATTGTTGTCTTTCCTTTTCGCACTGAGTTTGTTATAAACCTTATTACACATATGTTCTTTAGAGGCTCATGACTCTTGACCCTTCGGTCTAAGGGAGTTGGTATGTGTTGGGACTTGGTTCCCCGTTTTCGATATATATATCACTGTTGTTTTATGATTTGACATGTTTAAATGGGATAAAGCGAGCTCCTAGCGCTGTTATTGTTATTGATTGGTCAGGCTGGCCTAGCAGTGTGCTGGGCGCCATCACGATCGGATTTGGGGTCGTGACAGACCGAAGACTGCATAGGTCTACAACAAGAGGTGGTTAGGATGCTGAACCAAGGATACCTGAAAGAACTACTCAGCAACAAAGGAAAAATCAACTTTGCACGCGAGTGAGAGCAGTCCTGCAGGCCACCAAAGCCACCTTTCCCAACACGGACAATAAAAATGATCGTTGGCGGCAGTAACGACTGAATAATCAACCCCGTCAAGTTCGCTAACACTCACAGGCTGAAGCAGACCATCTCCCACGAGCGGTATGTCGACTTCGAAGGTAGTATCACCTTCGATAAGTCTGATGCCGATGGTTTGTCTTTCCCTCACTATGATGCTTTAGTTATTACTTTACGCATTATTGATATGGATATCAAAAGAGTCATGATCAATGACGGAAGCGGCGCCTGTATTATCCACCCAAGGGTCCTCCCACAAATGGGACTCGAGGATAGGGTAATACCACGCTGCATACCACTAACCAGTTTTAACAATGCAGTGGTACGGATGTCCGAAGAAATAACATTACCCGTCCTCGCGGGGTGTCACACTGGAAATAACCTTCCACGTTATGAACCGGGAGACGACATATAACGTCATCATAGGGCGCCCATGATACATTCCATGCGAGCGGTACCTTCAAGCCTATACTAGGTGGTCAAATTCCCTACCCCATGGGGAATATTTAGCATCAGGAGAGAGCCGTGCACCGCACAAGATATCTACAAAATAACACAAGACTGCGCCCACACCCAATAACTAAGGCGGCAAGCGTGGAGGCATAACAATTAGCCGTGTTAGAGACTAAACCCAACCCAACGATAGACACCATCCAAGATCATGACGCCGTGGAATCCTGTAAAGTGACAATCGAAGATCTCGACCCGGTCCAATTGGACGACACCAACCCAACAAAGAAAGCCTTCATCGGCCATGGCCTCGCCAACCCAAGTAAGTATCATGAATTCTTAACTAACCATATGAATCTGTTTCTTTTTTCCCACTCAGATATGCTGGGGATTTCGCAAGATATCACCACCCATAAGCTGAACGTTAACCCACTGCATCCACCAGTATGACATATGAGAAGAAAATTTAATGCCGCGATCAATGAAGTGGTCAGCGAGGAAGTAGACAAACTACTCGCTAACGGATCCATCAGGGAATCAAAGTACCCTCAGTGGTTCGCCAACGTTGTCATGGTTAAAAATAAAAATGGAAAGTGAAGGATGTGCATGGATTTCACTGACCTGAATAAAATGTGCCTAAAAGATTCGTTCCCCCATTCCCACATCGATCAGTTGATCGATGCCACCACAGGACAAGAATTGTTGTGTTTCCTATATATATATTCCTATTACAATAAAATCTTGATGGCCGAGGAAGATCAGGAGAAGACAACCTTCATCACCCACTAACGAACCTACTACTACAAAGTGATTCCCTTCGGGCTAAAAAATGCAGGGGCTACCTACCAAAGACTGGTCACCAAGATGTTCAAAGAGCAGCTCGGTAAGACCATGGAAGTCTACATCGATGACATACTGGTGAAGTCGACGACAAAAGAGGATCATATCGACCACTTGAAAGAAGCATTCGAAATACTGAGAAGGTACGGGATGAAACTAAATCCCAAAAAATGTGCTTTCGGTGTAGCCTCAGGGAAAGTTTTAGGTTTCCTCGTGTCCCAACGAGGCATCGAGGTCAACCCCGACCAAATCAAGGAAATTGATGCAATATCTAAAGTACTAAACAACAAAAAGTAGGTACAAAAGCTGACATGCCGAATAGCCACCCTATCCAGATTTATCTCACGATCCTCCGCCAAATGCCACAAACTTTTCAACGTACTAAGAAAAGACAACAGATTTCAGTGGAACGAAGAATGCGTCAAACCCTTGAGGGAACTAAAGGCGTACCTGTCCTCGCCCCCACTACTAGCCAAAGTAGACTCGGACAAGCCTCTGCTAGTATACTTGGCCGTGTCAGAAGTCGTCGTCAGTGCAGTATTGGTCCGTGAGACTAAAGGTACGCAATCCCCTATCTATTACATTAGAAAAACCCTAGTGGACGCTGAAACATGGTGTCCACACCTTGAAAAATTAGCCCTGGCACTGGTCACAGCTTCACGGAAGCTCAGACATTATTTTCAATGCCACCCTATTAAAGTGTGACCACGTTCTCCTTAAGAAGCATACTGCATAAGCCCGAATTATCGGGCCGACTTGCCAGATGGGCCATAGAGCTCACCGAACATAATATCTCGTACATCCCAAGAACCACCATCAAGTCACAGGTCCTCGCCAACTTCGTGGCTGATTTTAGCATAAAAATACTACCAGAGGTAGAGCAAAAGGTGCTACGCGCCCCCTCAAATACCGACCTATGGGCTCTCTACACAGACGGAGCCGCTAACGCCTCAGGATCGGGACTGGGACTTGTCCTCGAAGTCCCCACGGGCGAAATAATTTGCCAATCCATACGATACCCCAAGATGACTAACAATGATGCAGAATATGAAGCTATTATCGCAGGTATAAAGTTGGCCATCAAGTTTTGAGCCCGCCGACTTGTTCTCCATTGCAACTCTCAACTCGTGGTGAACCAAGTCATTGGGAATTACCAAATCAAGGAACAGAGATTACAACACTACCAGGCAGAAATCCATAGGTTAATGGCCGAACTCGACAAGTGCCGCTTTGAGAAGGTTCCCAGGGCACAGAATGCCGAGGCGGATGGCCTAGAAAAAGTGGCCACATCCACCAAAAACTTCGACAAAAAGGGCATTGTCACCCTCCTCAATTCAGTAATTGATCATGCAGAGGTACTCTCATTAAATTTAACTTCGGATAGGCGCAACCAGTTCTTGTCTTACTTAAAGGAAGGAACACTCCCACCTAACGAAAAAGAATCCAAGAAGCTCCTTATACAGGCCGTCCGATATTGCATGATAAATCACGAGCTCTATAAAAGGACATTTGTTGGACCCTAGCCAAATGTCTGGGTCCTAATTAAACGACACAGGTACTAGAGGAAGCACACGAGGGTCATTACGGTGCCTATATAGGCAACCGTGCCCTCGTGCGCTGTCTAATACGGGCCAACTGCTATTAGCCAAATATGAAAAAAGATACGGCAGAATACGTTCGCCGATGCGAACGATGCCAAACGTTCACCCCCATGATACATCAACCTGGATAACCTCTCTACTCAGTCACTTCCCCGTGGCTTTTCATCAAATGGGGAATGGACATAGTCGGCCCATTACTTGTAGGATGAGGAAAGGTACGATTTCTATTAGTTTTAATTGACTATTTTTCAAGTGGGTAGAAGCAGGTGCGTACGCCCAAATACGCGAATAAGAAGTCATCGCCTTCATATGGAAGAACATCATCTGCCGTTTCGGCATCCCCATGGAAATCACCCGTGATAACGGGCGATAGTTCATCGGTTAGAAAATGACCAAGTTCTTCGACAAATGGCGTATCAAACAAATACTCTCCACGCCGTATCATCTTGCCGCCAACGGTTAAGCATAATCGTACAACAAAATGATACTGAATATACTGAAAAAGAAGTCGAAGATGCCAAAGGGTTATGGCCTGAGCTACTGCCAAAAGTACTATGAGCACACATGACCACTCCTAAATCCTCCACGAGAGAAACGCCATACTTACTGGTGTACAAAACTGACGCTGTTATATCGGTCGAAGTTGGCTAACCGAGCCTAAGTTATTCGCACACAAACGGGGCAAAAAATGATTTGAACAGACTTTAAGACCTTGATGAGGCCGAGGAAACATGAGAAATGGACCATATAAGGATGGTGGCCCAAAAACAGCAAATCGAAAAATACTTCAATAAGAGGGCCAAAATACGATCACTCAAAGTGGGTGATTACGTCCTCAAAGCTAAAACCTTGGCATCTAAAAACCCAAGTGAGGGAAAACTGGGTACCAACTGGGATGGACTATACAAAATCACTGCGGCAGCAATTAAAGGGTCATTTCAATTGGAGACAATGGAAGGAAAGACACTCCAAAACAATTGGAACATCTCTCACCTCAAATATTTCCATTTCTGAAGAGCACCCCCCAATTCATACTTTTTTTAACTTACCCGAGTTTTGTCCCAATTAGGTTTTCTCGGAAAGGTTTTTAACGAAGTAATAGAGGAGATGCTCGGAGATACTCACGAGGCAAGTTTGACACGCTAGTTACTTTGCAAGCCCTCAAAACATGCATGCCAAAGGGACTGGACTGACGGACTGATAGCCATATCCAATGTATGAAAGGTTACGACCACCTCCAATACATGAAATGCTACAACCATCTCCAATGAATGAAAGGCTACGACCATCTCCAATGTATGAAAGGCTACGAGCATCTCCAATGAATGAAAGGCTACGACCATCTCCAATGTATGGAAGGCTATGGCCATCTCCAATGTATGAATGGCTACGACCATATCTAATGAATGAAAGGCTACGTCCATCTCCAATGTATGAAAGGCTACGGCCATCTCCAATGAATAAAAGGCTACGGTCATCTCCAATGAATGAAAGGCTACGACCATCTCCAATGAATGAAAGGCTACGACCATCTCCAATGAATGAAAGGCTACGACCATCTCAAACGAATAAGTGGCCAAGGCCAATGTCATAATAAGTCGACTTAGCTCAATTACGACAAGTTAACTTAACATGGTCGAGATCACTTACATGGTCACGACCATCTCAAATGAATAAATGGCCAAGTCCAGTGTCGTAATAAGTTGACTTAGCTCGATTACAACAAGTTAACTCGACACGATCGAGATCACTTACATGGTCATGAGCATCTCAAACAAATAAAAGGCCAAGGCCAATATCGTAATAAGTTGACTCCGACAAATTACGACAAGTTAACTCGATACGGTCGAGATCACTTAAATGGTCACGACCATCTCAAATGAATAAATGGCCAAGGCCACTGTCGTAATAAGTCGACTTAGCTTGATTATCATAAGTTAACTCGACATGGTCGAGATCACTTACATGGTCACGACCATCTGAAACGAATAAGTGGCCAAGGCCACTGTCGTAATAAGTTGACTTAGCTTGATTACGACAAGTTAACTTGACATGGTCGAGATCACTTACATGGTCACGACCATCTCAAATGAATAAATGGCCAAGGCCACTATCATAATAAGTTGACTTAGCTTGATTATGACAAGTTAACTCGACACGGTCGAGATCACTTACATGGTCACGACCATCTCAAACGAATAAATGGACATGAACACTGTCATAATAAGTAGTCTTAGCTCGATTATGACAAGTTAACTCGACACGGTCAAGATCACTTACTTGGTCACGACCATCTCAAACGAATAAATGGCAAGGCCACTGTCGTAATAAGTCGACTTAGTCGATTACGACAAGTTAACTCGACACGGTCGAGATAACTTACATGGTCACGACTATCTCAAATGAATAAATGGCCAAGGCCACTATCGTAATAAGTCGACTTAGCTCGATTACGATAATTTAACTCGACACGATTGAGATCACTTACATGGTCACGACCATCTTACGAATAAATGGCCAAGGCCGCTGTCGTAATAAGTCGACTTAGCTCGATTACAACAAGTTAACTCGACACGGTCGAGATCACTTATATGGTCACGACCTTCTCAAATGAATAAGTGGCAAAGACCACTGTCATAATAAGTCAACTCAGCTCGATCACGACAAGTTAACTCGACACAATCGAGATCACTTACATGGTCACGACCATCTCAAATGAATTAATGGCCAAGGTCACTATCATAATAAGTCTACTTAGCTCAATCACGACAAATGAAAAATAACTCAATAACGGCCGATACCACACATATTACTACGACAAGCACACGAAATAAAAGATATGAAGAGAAATATCAAAAGAACAACTTTATTTTCCTCAAAAGAATAAAAGGTATACATTTACAAAGGGATCTATTTACACCCCTAAAAATTACAAAAAGCAAAATAAATATAAGTTCTAGCCACCACCACCTCATTCACTATCACCAGCTGGCTCAACATCTTGCCCGCTGCCACCCTCAGTCCGAAAGCCGCAGAAATCCTGGACCCGAAAGCTAGACAGTTTATATCTTCTGAGGTATAGCTCGTCTGGTCTGGGGAAACGGAACTATAACCACAATCTTCTCGGGCGACCCGAACCAAATGACGCTAATCCTCGATCTCTGTCTCAGTGGCACGACCAATGGCAAGAAAATCCTCAAACACTGCCAGTTTGGCTTCAGCATATACCTACATGTCATGTGCCTCGCTAGACACGCCATTGTCAGACCTAGTCACTGCATCTTGCCTAAGAGCGTCAATCTTGGCCATCCTGACATTGAGCTTGATAGTTAGGGCATCGACCTCGACATGCAAATTAGTGGCCTCCGCCACTACCCCACGGCCAATCTCCAACTCATCTTCCTCTGACTGAAGAAGAGTATCCAGTTCCGTATTCCGAGCTAGGACGGTCATTAAATGATCATCTACTTCTCCAATTGATCCACTCGCACCTGTAGCTAAGCCTCCGATTGCTCCAGACTTGCACGAAAAACTAGAAACTGCAGGTCCTAAGCGTATAGGTCCGCCAACGTCTGGTGCTTAGCGTGGCACTCCTTATATTTCTTCACCACCCTGTTAAGGGTGGTGACCTTCTTCTGCACTCGCAGGCCCCACTCTACTTCCAAAATAAGGGTCTGAAGAAAAGAAAACAAATCAGCATACACCCAGGGTTTATTCTATAAAATGTAAAGAACGAAATATACCTGCAAAGTTGCACCGATAACTCTTCGGGATAGGTCCCTATCGTTGACATCCTTTAAACTTTCACTCTCGGCGGCCACACACAGTAGAGTCTATTCTCTGCGGCCTACACGCTGTTCAGCAACAGGTTATACCCGCTTAGAATCATGATCTAGCGGTTAGGCCCACCCGCCGTCATGTCTACGCGGGCATGATTCCTCCGCGGCGCGACCTCAACCGTAGGGGCAATTTCAGGACATGTCCTCTCCTCATTGCCCGCCACCTCGGTAGCAACCGACGTGCCACTCTCTAGGACACGTGCGGGGGCGATATCAGGAACCGACCTCCTCAGGGGAGCCGACCTCCCCGAACGAATGGTATCAGCTATTAAGACTGGCCTCGACTCTGGACGGGGCTCACTTGCCCTCTCATCCTCTGTAGTAATTCCTTTGCCAAGCATCAGTCGACACCTCTTCCGTTCCGGCGGCTCCTCGCCTTAGGATGTCTCATTCGCAGGTCGAGGGGATGTAGGTGAAGGAGTCGCTTCGCTCACGGACTCAACCAAATGGACGGCCTCAGGTTGGGCGACCTCGGGGATGTCCTCATTTGTAGATTTTCAGGGCACGTACTCGTCCTAGAGTCGGTCTGCGTTGCCGATGTGGCTGCAATGTTCTGCCTTCTCCTCCTCTTAGGAGCGCCCCGACCTACAAAAATAAGATAGGTCAAGCAACATAACTTAAAAAAAATCTCTAAATTCTAGTCGAGACGTTACCTTATTTGTCGTATCATTGAGGAACGTCGACCACGTATGTCATTCCTCCGCAAAAGAAATCACCCTTTCCACCCACGACCTTATGACTTCAACAGGTTAGGATGGAGAATCCCTTGTTGCAGAAAAGAGTAGAAAAAGAAGTTACAACGATTGAACGGCCGAAGGTTTCGAAGATACTAAATAAGGGTAAAAACACTCACGTTCCGGATTCCACCTCTCCGGGAATCCTTCAGGTTTCGACACCAGGTCCTCCGTCCTAATGTAAAAAATTTTGAACCAGAAGCGACGATTAGGCTTGTCGTCAGCCCTGACAACCAGGCCCCTCGTGCCACAACTCTTTAACTGCAGCACAGAGCACCTCATATAGCCGGGGCTAAATAACTGCAATAGATGATGGACCGAGACGGCGAGTCTGGCCCTAGTCCTATAAGTGGTAAAAATGCGACACACTTTCCAAGTGTACGGAGTAAGTTGAGCCGGACATACATTATAGATGAGGCAAAGCTCCTCTGCCAAAGGATAAATTGGGAGATCGTACCCAATCGGGAACGGGTACTCATAAAAAGTGCAAAATCTCAGCCGGTGTATGTTAATATAGTCGGTTCCGGCCGACTCCATAACCACCCGGTCAAGGATTTGGCACGCCCTCCGTAGGCTATCCAAATGTGATTGAAGAAGCTTAGTATGACCCTACGGAGGAGTCGGGCACCTAGATGGGAAATGCTTTCGAGCGCGGATCTCTCTAGGGAGAACATTGTCCATACTAAGTGGGACAAGGGTCTTTGGGCCTTTTTCCCACCACCCGAAGATGATGGAACCCTAGAAGGAGCATTATCTTAGTCCCTCCTTTTTGTTGACCACATTTTGTCATGATGATTGTTTATATGCATAGAGTTTTGATGGCTACACAAACTGGTTTCAACAGAAACCGAAGGGTTTAAAGAGAGGGATATTGGGTTTCTTCAAAGAAGATGAAAAGAGGGAATAAAAAATCTGAGAAGTTCGAAAGATAGCAAAGATTGAACCTTCCCTCTGTTTATAGGGCTCAAATACACAGAAATCGAAGAGGCATGAGTCGAAAAGGGCGCGGGAAACCAAAACATCAAATCGCCCCCTAAACCATCTCGGGAGTAGATATAATCATCACGCATGCCGGCTGTGATGTCAGTTCAAAAAGTAGACCACGTGTCAACAAATCGACTACGCCATGTACTTCCCCCTTTTTTGATTACGTCACCACCCTAAACTATAAGGTTAAACTCTTTGAAGGACAGGATCGACATTTCCACCCATTGAAGATGTATGCCGTATACGCCTCCAACGAGCGGAGGGACTAACTATGTGGGGCCAAATATGACCCTTCACACCCCTACGGCGAGAGGGTACGACCCCTCTCATACGCTCCTTATAACAGGGGTATGGTTTGGATGTAAGGATGCAAACGATATCGCTCACGCTCGGGCGCCCATTAAGAAGACATCGACTACGCTCGGATATTTTTTTTTATTATTTTAAAGGAGGACCCTTTCTATATAAAGGGAGCCTCCCCGTTGTAACATACCAAGTGTTATTATCTAATAATACAACTCTCTCATTCTCTCTCTATTTTCTTAACTTCGATAAACAACTGTTCTTGAAGTTTTTCATTTTTTCAATATCTTTTATATCACAACTACATTGATCTCACATCAAGGTTCACTATATTTGGTTACGATTTACACCTTTTCTATCTTTTGATTGTTTTAAGCTTATAAATTAACAATTAACTTTTGAGCCAAATAATTAGTATCTTCTATTTATATTTTATTTTTTATTTTCTTCAAACAAATTCTATTTTTTTATATTCATCACATATAATTCACATTCACCACTTATATAATCATTTATTACAAAATTAATTTAAAGGATAAATCAATTAAAAGTGAAATCATTGATAAAAGGTAATTCAATAAATATTACATCATAGTAAAATTTAATTTATGTACCACATAGATATTCAACTATCGCCTCTATTCTCCCATAGATGCTCGATTAATGCATTACGAAGTGTGAAATACGCATGTTTATCCTTAATTTTTTTGTGTCGAGCTAAAAATTATTCAAATCGGTGATCTTCATCTACCGTCATTTCTACCGTAGGAGCTGGAGATTCACGTGCATCTTAAATTGGTGCATTAAAATAAAGCTCATCCTAAATTATCGTGTTGCGGAGTATAATATATGTGGTCATTATATCACGTAGCACCTCTGTCTACCCCGTTCTCTCAGTTTTTTTAGTAATTTTGGTGCACCCCAAAATGACATACCGGATTACTAAACTTATATTTTATAATTTTTAATGTAATTTTATTTTTAATGTATCCTCCTTTGATGTACTTTTAATTTTAATGTATTTTTTATTTTATGTATTGTTAATTTTCTTTTTTAAATTTTAGTTTTCACTTTTCAATTTTAGCAACATTAGATATCAAACCAAAGAAGACTCTCACAATGAAAAATCCTAGAGCCAAAAGCAAATAAGATTTTGAATTCAATTACAGGCTCATCGTGAGCCTGCAAACCTAGGGTTTTAGAGTGAAACCCAAGTGCTATTTACCCAAGAGGAAAAACCCCCATGTGAGCACGTGATTTTTGCCCTACATGAGATTTACTCCCAAAAAATTCAAAATAAAATTGGTTTTATATCGTTGTAATATCTGTGGATTTTTGTGTTAATTTTCTTATTATTTGTACCCTTTGTGTATGCATGTTTGATTGTTTAAATTAAGAAAAATACAAAAAATATATTGCGTTTGCATTCTTAGGTTTTAATTTACGATTGAAAGTAATCAAGTTTATTTGACAAAAATAGAAAATCACAAAAAATATGTATTTTTGTATTTTTAGCATTTAATGTCCTAATTGTGTGATTTTTAGTTTAATTTAATTATAATAAGAACTTAATTATTATTCTTATAAAACTAATTTGATTTTCGTGATGTAGTTTAGAGTTTTTGGGTTTTAATAAATTAGGAATTAAAAAGAAAATAAAAGAAAAGAAAAAAAAATCAAATAAAAGAGAAGGAAATCGAAATGGGGCTTAGTGTATTTTTCAAGCCCAACTTAACCGAACCCAAATTCCATAAACCCATCAGAAATATGCCCAATACCCATCGGCCCAGCCCCGTTTTGTTGACAAATCAATCACAGCCGTTGGATATTTTAATCTAACGGCTGAGATTGATTATCACATTTTTAATATACCAAAATGCCATACCCCCCCCCAAACTCCCACGCGTGCCTTCATCCCCCCACACCCCTTTCCTCGTCTCTCATCAGAGACGAAATAAAACGCCCTAAGCCGCCGTGAGCCACCGTTGCTCCGCCTGCCGGAAATCGCCCCACGGCGGTTCCGGTAGGCCAACGGCCACCATTTTAACACCAAATCTTCCCCTCACCTCCCCCATTACGAATCCAGCCTTCCCTTGCCTCGAATCATTCCGAAATCTTCGAATCTTCATTTGAAGATTCGAGTCAAACTCGAACCCACACCAAACCGCCCCAACCTCTCACCATAGCATCCCTAGGCATCCCTCATACCCCTCCCAGCCTTCCCTTGGTTCGAATCAAGCCCAAACACTCAAACCCCAAATCCGAGCCTCAAGAACCCTAGCTTTAAAAATTAGGGATTGTGTTCGAGTCGGCGGCACTGGAAAGCAACGGACTCTAATTGGAGTATTTTTCGTTTGAAAAACACTTCAATTAGACTCCGTTTACTTCAAAAGGTGTAGAATTAAATCCATTGGAGCCGGGTCCGTCTCATTTCAATTTCTTTTTCGGAGGTATTCTATTCTTCTCTTTCTGTATTGTTGATATGCTCATTACATTAGCGTAGTGTTCATTTATCTAATTTTATGTTAATTTCAATTTTTTCTCTTCTTCTCCAATCCGGCCTTTATTTGGTCAAACTTCTCTATTATTTTTGTTAAATTGTATGCAATATTGAGTGTCGTCGTTTAAATTCGTAGACTTTACTATACCAAACAATATTAGCACAGTTGAAATGAATTTTGTTTGCAAATCTGCCCCGATTCTGCCCGTAAGATATAGTTGGAGATGTCGATTAGTCGTTATCGATCGTATAGATCGTAGTTGTTTAAACGAATATCGTCGCAGGCTCGATAGTTAGCATGTTGGCAGAAGTGCCATTAGGATTGCCTGGTTACATCCGAAACTTTACTTGGTTTGATAATTGTGAGTAATCGTTTAATTTTGAATTAAGGATATCTTGGTTATAGCTGCTTATAGTCAGGAATTAGGTTAGCTAGTAGAGTGCAATGCACCTAAGGATAGCTAAATGGAACCTGCTGTTACAGCAGGGTTTCCTATTAAATGCCCTGCACTTATCAATTTAATATTAACACCCATGCTTAGACATAGTGTAGTGGTGAAAGCAGAGGTATGGGTTCAGCAGAGGTAGGGATGGGCAGAGGTGATTATTTTTGTTCTGCTCATTGGCTTTAGGAGGGGTCTTAGCTATAAGTAAAGGGGGACATATTTGAAAGAGGAGGACTGGAGTGTGAGTGATAGAGAACACTGGAGGGTACCTGGAGAGAGCAAAAACAGTGATAGCTGGGGAAAAAAAAATACAGAGAGAGAGTGAGATTTGAAAATAGACTGGAGTGAGAGTAGAGGGGATACAGGTTAGAGGCAAGAGAGATTAGAAAGATTTTTGGGAGAACATTCTGAAACAAAATAGGAAGAGAGGACACTTTAACACATAGAGAGAGAGATACAGAGAAAGTATTCTGAAACATATACACAGTGATAGTGAACACAGAGGAAGGATTCGAAAAATACACACACACACATTGTGTCACTGTTGCATTGAAGAGTCTGTTACTGTTACTGTTGCTGTTCAGTTGTCGTAGAGATTGTAGGCGTGCTGTTGTGTGTTGTTGAGGTTGTTTGGTGTTGATTGTTGTCGCTGCTGTGTTGAGTGTTGCTGCTGGCTTCTGTTTGTTTGCTGCTTCTTTGTTGATTGGTCCTACTCCTGCTGTTGTTTTGTGTTGTTGGTTGGTGCTTGTTGTTGCTGCTGTTGGTATTGTTGTTATCGTTGTATCTTCTGCTGCTGCAACTGATCTTCACTCATTGTGACTTCCAGGTATTCCTTTGTTCGATTAGAAGCTGTAATGGTGATTTGGTTGAATGAAAGTGAAGCCTCGGTTAAATTTCAATGCTATTGTATGTTGTATAGACCAACACTGTTATCAGTATTAGTATTACTTTAGAGTTGAGATTTAATTGTATTGTAGAATGTAATAGTAGAAAAACCAACACAAAAACATTTGTAATGGCCAGTAATGTAGTAATAGTATATCACTTAGCTTAGTTAGGTAAAAACTTTAAAAACGTGAGCTATCATGTCACGGTTTTAAAACCATTAATTGATCTTCACAGTAGTTTTCGTAGACTAAGATCGCATAGCTATCCACGTGGCCACGAATCAGTTGTAGTTGAGTAGGATTTTTGTCACATTGTAGGAATTGGTGCGTTATTACTCAACTGAACGACGTAATTAGATTAAAGGAATCGGGGGTACATTTCATGTGACCCGACTCCAATTTTGAACAAGATTAAATAAAGCGTGTCAAGAACCGCAGGCGCATTTCATGTAGTGTGGCTCGTAACATGTTTTAAATAATTTGGAATCAACTCCTAAATAAATATAGCGGGATGTAGTTCGCTTTAAATTTGAATTAGAAGTGCGCCTCGCTTAACAGTTATACAAATCGCAGGGCCCTCATAAGTGTATATATAAAGTACTTAGATTTCGAGATGTGCCGTTTCTTAGCAAATATCATGGCATTCTCAAAAGTGTAAATAAGTAATCGCTCTAGGCGCGTATTTTAATAATTTTTCTTCTCAAGTACGGGTGTGCATTTCATGCGACCCAAATCCAAATCCCAAAATGTTGAATAAGAATGTGTCGAGAATCCGGGTGCATTTCATGTGACGTGGTTCGAAACATATTTTTAGGCGACATTCTCTTTCGTAAATCATAATAATAATAAAAGCGGTAAAGGGATACTAATTTGCACTAAGTACATAACTGCAAAGAATTAGATAAATAAGCCAAACACGACAGTTGAGCGACCGTGCTAGAACCACGGAATTCGGGAATGCCTAATACCTTCTCCCGGTTAATAGAATTCCTTATCCGGATTTCTGGTTCGCGGACTGTTAAATAGAGTCATTCTTTTCCTCGATTCGGGATTTAACCGGTGACTTGGGACACCATTACTTTCCCAAGTGGCGACTCTGAATTTAATAAAAATGGATCCCGTCTTGATTGTCCTTTAATTGGAAAAACTCTTCTATATCATGTGCCCACGTGGGTGCGGTAAAAAAGAGGTGTGACACCCCAAATTTTAGGGTTTCATATAGAATCAGAGATGAGAAGATTATTCAAAGTCATATATATAAGTAGACATGCACAAACAGAAACAAGAGAAAACTATGAGCATTAAGACAAAGGTAGGCAAGAACATGATCAATGGAACTTTAGAAATAAAATTAAGGCATGAACTTGAACACATATAGCAAAAAGTAAGTCAACGACCTAGGCTGGCATGTGAACACAAAATGTAAAATAATCTCTGTAGAAATCCGGTAAGAAACAAGAGAACAACCTCGAAAATAATAGGAAATAAAACAACGAGCATAAACACACATAAGAGAGAGTAAAATAAATATAAAACATTTTAGGAGCCATTATCAGAAAATCCTAAAATTGATTTGAAAAGATTTGAAAGAGGAAATTTGGGGGGAAATTCTAAAATGTTACCAACAACATAGATCTAGCACAAATTTAAAAGAATAAAACAAAAAGGAACCTTGAATAGGATAGATTTTTGAGAACCCTAAAGGACAAGAAAGGCTTGGAAGTCACGAGAACGGATATGAGTTGATAAGGTCGAATCCAGGCTCAAGAGGCTAAGATACGCCGGAGCAAGACCGGAAACGGCCAAAGAATCTCTAATCGACCTAGGTTTGGATGAAGACCCTCGAGGTCTAGCCACGAATCTTCATTGATCAGGCGTGTGGGACCAATGGATAGTGAGTAGAGGTCATCCATGGTTAGATTAGCCTTGGATTCCAGTGATTTGAGGTCGAAGAGGGGGTAGGCGGCTATTAGGGTTTCAGGTGGGTGAGAACATTAGAGAGAGACGAGGGATTAGAGGTGGTGATCCTCGAGAGAAGGAGAGGGTTCGGGGTGTCATTTAGAATTAAAAATGGTAAAGGGAAGCCTGGGCAGCCGGTTCAGGTGATTGGGTGTTGGGTCGGATATATAAGAAAACTGGATTAAGGAATTGGGTTCAATTTAGGGGCTGAGGTTGGGGCTCAATTCCGGTTAAAAATTGAAAATGCAAAAGGGCTAACTTTTAAATAGCCACTTTTCCCTTTTTTTTATTTATAAAAAATAGCAAAATAATTTCTGGAAATAAATCAAACATGCTAAAATGATTAATAATACATAATTATAAAATTAAAAATACAGGAGTCAATTTTATAAATATAATTACAATTAAATCTTAAAAGAGGCTAAATTTGCAATTATGTGCAATTTAGTTTTAAAAAATACTAAATAAATTTGTAAAAATATAAAAAAAATCATGTTAGCCATATTTTGGTGTAAATATGAGAATAAAATAAGTTATCCACCAAAATAATAATTGTGGGAATAATTATTGGATTTTGTGGTATAGAAAATAGGCAATAAATTGGTTTAAAATCATTAAAAATGCCAAAACCCTTTGGTGTGCTTATATATACATATACACTATTTTGAAAGTATTTTGGGTAAAAAATTAAATAGGAAAAAATTGGGTATCAACATCTGGCCCTCCTTACCCGGGAAGGATGAAAGAGTTGTCGAGTAAAGATATGATAAAGATATGATGGCCAATTTTGACCGAAAGCGGTGATTTGAAAGGAATTTGACCGAGGTTTTACTGAAATCAGGCCGTATATAGTTCTTGAACCACTGACGGAACATGCCGATGGAGATTCGAAAGGACGTGCACAATGTTTGGGGGAGGCAAGAGGTATTTTGAAGATGATCGGCTGATCGGCCATTGCTAGCAGGTGTACCTGCAAGTGAGCAATATAGTCGTATATTGTGCATAAACTTAAATGTGATGTAGGTTCCCGTCGGATCATGAATGCTATCTTTGGACGGTTAGGATGATGTCCTGGGTCGTGAAACACAAAATTAAAGGATTCGCAGGCTATGAAATGATGTTCTCGGGCCATGATAATGGTGCCTCCGAAATATGATGCCTTTGAATAATGATGTGCAAGATATAAAGTGGGGTCCTTGGGCCATGGCTTGATGTTCTTGAGCTATAAGGATGATGCCTCCGAACGATGATGCCTTCAGACGGTTTGGCGATATTTCAGCCTATGAAATGCAAGATTTTGGCGGTATTTCAGTCGATGCAAAAACTTGAATGGTGATATTTCAGCTGATAGAAATTTACATAAACATGTGATGTTCCAACCGATGTAAAAGTGAAATGGCAATGTTTCGGCTGATAGAGAATTTAAATAAAGTTTGGTGATATTTCAGCCGATGTAAATTTTAAATAGTGTTTGACGATATTCCAGCCGATAGAGAATTTAAATAAAGTTTGGCGATATTTCAGCCGATTGCAAGACGTGAGTAAAAGTGGCGATATTCCAGCCATATAAGAAAGATAAAGGGGCGGTATTTCAGCCATGCAATAAAGATAAAGTGGTGGTATTTCAGCCATGCAAGTGGTGGTAGAGCTTAACCTCAGAAGGCAGAAAGGTAGCCTTATGCAGATAATGCAGGATGGAAACAACGCTTAGTCTCGGAAGGCAGAAAGGTAGCCTTATGCGATGCAGATAATGCAGACGGAGACACGCTTAGTCTCGGAAGGCAGGAAGGCAGCCTTATGCAATGCAGATAATGTAGATGGAGAGAGTGCTTAGTCTCGGAAGGCAGAAAGGTAGCCTTATGCATTGCAAAAAATATAGAAGGAGACAGTGCTTAGTATTGGAAGGCAGGAAGGTAGCCTTATGCAATGCAAAAATGCAGATAGAGACAATGGTTAGTCTCGGAAGGCAGGAAGGTAGCCTTATGCAATGCAAAAATGTATATGGAGACAGTGCTTAGTCTCGGAAGGCAGGAAGGTAGCCTTATGCAATGCAAATAATGCAGATGGAGAAAACGGTTAGTCTTGGAAGGCACAAAGGTAGCCTTATGCAATGCAAGAAATACAGATAGTAAGTAAAAATTCTCATCTGATAGCCTACGACTAATTGTGATATGGCGGCCACTAAGGATATTGTGTGCGGATGCAATTGCATAATAGTTTGTGACTCGGGTGCTTGCGTCCAAAGAAAAATCATGAGTTTTGTAAAGGGTACAGATTTTTTGTGGCTTCCCACGTCGCGTATCATTGGGGTAGCGTCGCTAAACAACAGCTATCCTTGTTATGCATGATTTAACAAATATAATGTAAGTAGAAAATAATTTTGTTTAAATGAACCAATGATTGCGACGTGGTTCAAAGCATTGCAATCTCTCTTGCTCCGGTATTTTGAGGGTCCTCAAACTTTTGCCCCAGTTTACTAGGCTGGCCCTTCTGACGGCTACACTGAATGACTGAAGAATCAACCTCGGAGTTTTGAAGGTCCTCCTCAAAACTCTAGCCCAGTTCACTGGGCTGATATCCCTAGCGATGAGCGGCTGAAGACTGACTCCGGAATTTTTGGGGCCCTCCTCAAAATTCTGCCCCAGTTACAATGATTGGGGGAAATGGAATTTTTATTAAGATGTATCCCCTCTTAAGAGAGAATTAGGTCAGGCGTAGTTCAAATTACATCATGAAGAGAAAGCATACGATTACACATAGTATCATTTCACTACATTATAATTGATTAGTTTCGGCCAAACTTCTCCGTCCATTTCTGCAAGAATGAGAGCTTCTCCGGTTAGAACCCGGTGAACCATGTATGGATCTTGCCAGTTGGGAGAGAATATTACCTTGGCTTCATCTTGATGTGGGAATATTTTCTTCAATACCAACTGGCCTGGCGTAAACTTGCTTGGATTAACCCTTTTGTTTAAGGCTCTGGACATTCTATTCTGATACAAATGACCGTGGCAAACTGCATTCATCCTTTTCCCATCTATAAGGGCTAACTGCTCCCAGGGACCTTTTACCCATTCTGTGTCGTCCAACTCTTCTTCTTGTATGATCCTTAAAGAGGGAATCTCTACCTCGGCAGGGATGGCCGCCTCTATACTATAAACCAGCATGTAGGGAGTTGCTCCGATTGATGTGCGGACTGTTGTGCGGTATCCCATTAAGGCGAATGATAACTTCTCATGCCATTATTTTTGACTTTCGACCATCTTTCTTAGTATCTTCTTGATATTCTTGTTGGCTGTTTCTACAGCTCCATTCATCTGAGGCCTGTAGGCTATAGAGTTCTTGTGATTGATCTTGAATGTCTCGCACATTGCTTTCATCAAGTCGCTATTGAGATTAGAACCATTGTCGGTGATGATTGATTTCAGAATTTTGAATCGACAAACAATACGGTCATGGACAAAATCTTTCACAACATTCTTAGTTACTGCCTTGTTGCTGCTTCAACCCATTTGGTGTAATAATCAATTGCCACCACGATAAACCTGTGCCTGTTTGATGCGGCAGGCTTGATAGGTCCAATGACATCCATCCCCCAGGTGGAAAATGGCCACGGTGAGCTTGTTGCAGTAAGCTCCTTAGGAGGCACCTTTATCATATCTGCATGTATTTGACAACGATGACACTTGCGAACATACTAGATACAATATGTTTCCATAGTCAACCAAAAATAAC
Organism: Nicotiana noctiflora; assembly: GCA_032618575.1. Taxonomy (NCBI): domain Eukaryota; kingdom Viridiplantae; phylum Streptophyta; class Magnoliopsida; order Solanales; family Solanaceae; genus Nicotiana; species Nicotiana noctiflora. The sequence continues at coordinate 156,214 of JASVEL010003223.1, forward strand.
CTGCTCGTAGTATCTTTTTTGCTAAGACAAAACCATTCATGTGTGGCCCGCAAGTTCCTGCGTGCACTTCGTCCAATAGTCTGGATGCTCTTTTGCTTCGACACACCTTAATAAACCCAAATCGGGAGTCCTTCTATAAAGGATTACCCCGATGTGAAAGAACTTGTTGGATAATCTCCGGAGTGTGCACTTTTGAGTGGCGTTGGCAAGTTCTGGGTATTCTCCCATTGTCAAGTACTCTTTGATGTCGTGGAACCATGGTTTTTCGTCCGCTTCTTCCACAACGTGAGCACAATAAGCTGGCTGATCATAGATCTTCACTAGCATAGGATCAATGAAATTTGTATCTAGATGTTAGATCATGGATGACAGAGTAGCCAATACATCAACGAACTCGTTCTGGACCCTGGAGACATGCTGAAATTCTTCCTTTGTGAATCCTTTCCTTAACTTATGTATGTGATGCAAGTAGGGAAGTATCTTAGAGTTTTTGGTTTCCCATTCTTCTCGAACTTGATGTATGAGCAGGTCTGAGTCCCACATCACTAGTAACTCTTGAATGTTCATGTCATGGCCATCTTGAGTCCCAGGATGCAAGCTTTGTATTCATCCATGTTGTTTGTGCAAGGGAACCTGAGCTTGGCAAATATTGGGCAATGCTGGCTGGTTTCTGATTCCAGGACAGCCCCTATGCCAACTCCTTTAAAATTGGCGGCTCCATTGAGAAACAACCTCCAACCATCGTAGGATTTTGCAATATCTTCTCCTACAAAGGACACTTCTTCATCAGGAAATTACATTTTCAGGGGTTCGTATTCTCCGTCGATAGGATTCTCGGTAAAGTGATCTGCTATGGCTTGACTCTTGATTGCTTTTTGAGTAACGTAAACAATATTGAATCCACTCAACAAGATTTGCCACTTGATGAGCTTGCCGGTGGGCATGGGCTTCTGGAAGATATACTTCAACAGATCTATCCTGGATATGAGATAAGTACTGTAGACATAGAAATAATGTCTCAATTTCTGAGCTACCCAAGTCAGAGCACAACAGGTGCGCTCTAATAGAGAATACCGGGCCTCGTATAGGGTGAACTTCTTGCTGAGATAGTAGATGGCTTGCTCCTTTCTCCCTGTTTCATCATGTTTTCCCAGAAGACAACCGAATGATCCATCCAAAACTGCAAGATAAAGCAATAGAGGCCTTCATGGCTCGGGCGGAACCAAGACTGGCGGTGTTGAAAACTATTCCTTGATTCTGTCAAAGGCTTTCTGAAAATCGTCAGTAAATCTAGTCGCAGCATCTTTCTTCAACATTTTAAGGATGGGTTCACAAATGACTGTGGACTGGGCTATAAACCGACGGATATAGTTGAGTCTTCCTAAAAAACTTATCATATCATTCTTGTTCTATGGAGGTGGCAATTCTTGAATGGCTTTGACCTTTGATGGGTCCAATTCTATCCCTCAACGACTCATGATGAAACCCAGTAGTTTTTCGGCAGGCACCCCGAATGCACACTTGGCCGGATTCAGTTTCAGATTGTACCTTCTCAGTCTGTTGAAAAACTTTCTCAGGTCTTCCAAATGATCAGGGGCTTTCTTGGATTTGATGATGACATCATCCATATATACCATGATCTCCTTGTGTATCATGTCGTGGAAGATAGTAGTCATGGTACTCATGTAGGTGGCGCCAACATTTTTCAACCCAAACGACATCATTGTGAAACAATACATCCCCTATGGCGTGATGAAAGCTATTTACTATACATCTTCCTCATTCATCCATATCTGATGATACCCAGCAAAATAATCGATGAAAGACTGCAACTCATGCTTGGCGCAGTTGTCGATAAGAATGTGTATGTTAGGCAAGGAGAAGTCATCTTTGGGACTGGTCCCGGTTGAGATCCCGATAGTCGACACAGATTCTAACCTTCCCGTCGTTCTTTGGTACTGGCGCGATATTGGCTAACCATGTTGGATACTCTACCACTTTCAGAACCTTAGCTTTGACTTGCTTAGTAACCTCTTCTTTGATTTTCAAACTCATGTCGGGCTTGAATTTCCTGAGCTTCTTCTTTACCAGCGGACAGGCTGGATCTGTTGGCAACTTATGAGCTACAATGGCCGTGCTGAGACCAGTCATATCATCATATGATCATGCAAAGATGTCCTCATATTCTTTTAAAAATTCTGTATACTCTTTTTCTCTAATGGCGACAAGTGAACACTGATGCGAGTTTCTTTGACATTTTATGTATCTCCCAATTAATGACCTCAGTTTTTTCCAGGTTGGACTTAAGTCTATTTTTAGAATTCTCAATCTCTCTAACGACCTCTTCATGTATCTCATCTTCTTCTGGGTCTATATCCTTTTGTTGCGTTGTTTCGTTGCAAGTCACAGTCGTTGGTTCATCGTCAAGATAAGTAATAGTAATGCTGTATAAAATAGAATAAATGATAGAGAAAATAATAAGCGATATATATATGGTAAAATAAAACGCTTTGATTAAATCCATAATTGTTGAAACATCGGAGCTCTTTTCGAAATAAAAGACAATGCGGAATGAAACTCAACTAGTAAAGTAAGCTAAAAAGAATGAGATGCATGGTGTTTTTGTTTAGCCTTACTACTCCGAAGTCTTTCGAGCCTTAACGGTCCTAATTGACCAGTTGTTGAGGCGGTCCTCTTTGTTCACAGCTTGTATGGAAGGGCCTTCCTCCCCTTCCTCCTCGAAAATAACGCAACATTCCATATCATCATCCTCCAAGAACAAATTCTTCATGGCCGCCAACACTTCATCTTCTTCTGACCCATATATAGTATATGCTAGTTGGAAGGTCTGTTCTAGGCTACGTATCGAAAACTCTAATGGGTAGTAGGGGCTGCGCTAAGGTGGAGACTAGTTTTGGAATTCCTCCCAAGTGTAACCGTACCCCAAGTCAAATTTAGTGTCATGCTTCTTTAGTTTGATGGCTTTAGTGATTCCCTGAAGATTTTTACCGAGTCCTTTTCCAGGCTCGTACCCGCACCAATTCATGATACTTTCGATCTTGTTATCCCACCACTTATCCTTATCTACATCATTGACCCTTTCGATATGGTGGTATGTTTCTTCGCATATTCTCCTTCTGCCCCTGATCATTGGGATGGTCTGGCAACTGTATATGGGGTTACTACCATCGCCATGAATAATCACTTCTTGGTGGTTCCATTTGAACTTTACTACTTGATGCATGGTCAATGCTACGGCTCTAGCAGCATGGATCTAGGGGCGTCCCAACAGCAAGTTGTAGGATGCGGGGACGTCTATCACTTGAAAGTCGACGTTGAACCATGTTGGTCCCATTTGGAAGCATAGGCTAATTTCTCCAATAGTAGGTCTCTTGGACCCATCGAAGGCTTTGATGTTGATAGCCCCGTCTTTGATCTCGTGTAGGCCTTTCCCCACAGTTCTAAGAGTTATAAGCGGATAGATGTTGAGGCTCAATCCTCCATCGATCAGAACTCTAGTGATCAAATAATCTTCACATTGCACGGTGATGTGTAGTGCCTTGTTGTGTCTCAAACCTTTTGGCAGCAACTTGTCTTCGTGGAAGGTTGTTTTATGGCTCTCCAGTAAATGCCCCACTATATTCGCCATTTCACCCCCAGTTATACTGCTGGGCACATAGGCTTCGCTCAATATCTTCATTAGGGCATTCTTGTGAGCGTCTGAACTCCGCAGAAGAGCCAGGATAGATATCGGTGCTGGTGTTTTATTCAACTATTCAGTGACCGAGTAATCCTTAGCCTGTATTTTCCTCCAAATATTATCGGATCCTGTTTCAATAGGCCGTCCTGGGTCTTGCTTATGCTCTAGGGTGTAAATCCTTCCTATTCTAGTCATTCCTTATGCGAAAATTGTTTCTCCTACTTTGGTCTTTCCTTTCCTCCTAGCTTCGGCAGTGTAATCCCATGGTATGGCATTTGAGGGGAATGGTATTATGTCTGCCATTGCCACTAGAATAGGAACCCTTGGTGGTAACACAGTAACTTCAAATGGTGTATGTACCTTTGGAACTCCAAATTCAACCTTGATTGGTCTGGGCGCCTTTGCAAAGGGAGGCGCTTCAAATTCAAGAGGTATAGAAATATTCACTTCGTCATCCCTGGAGGGCTGATTCTGCACAACAATTGGGTTAAGGGTAACCGCTGGTTTCTTTGGTTCATCCCCTTCAGGAATCAAACCTATTGACCCTTTGGGGTCCCAATCATCCTCGATCTCGATCATGTAAATGTCTCATCTTTGTGGTTAGGTAGAGGGTTGTTACGAACATTAGGAGCATGCTCCTTTGCTACAATGACCTTATTGGCAATCAGGGGTTTGAATCTTATCTTTCAATGAACAACACTCGTCAAGGGTGTGTCCTTTCATGATGGAAAGATACGCACAAGTCTTGTTGGGGTTGACCCACTGGGAGGGATTTCTGGAGCTTTGGCTGGGATATGAGTGACGTAACCACCAACTTTAAGTCTTTAATATAGCTGGTCAATTGGTTTAGGGATGGTTGTGTATTGTCTGGGAGGTTTGTGGTCAAAACTTGGGAAATTTTGACGGGTGGGTGGCGATTGGTAGTGAGAGGGTTGAGCATTATAAGCTTGGTAAACATGTGCTAGTTGAGAGTATCTAGGTGAGGTGGGTTTATATGTGAGAGGTGGAGAGGACTGGTAAATGGGAGGTGGATAGTAGGGTGCAGGTGCTTGGTAATTTAGGATAGGCTGATATGTAAGTGGAGGTGATGTGTAAGTGTGGTACTTTGGTGGTGATGTGGCTCCCTGTGTGACCACTATGACACCTACATCCTTCTTTTTGGATGTGCCACTAGTCTGCAAAGCCTTATTGGTGGCCTGCAATGCTTCAAGATTCGTAACCATTCCATTCTTAATGCCCTCTTCGATTCTTTCTCCAAGTTTGATGATATCTGAGAACTTTTGACCTCCAATCAACATCAACATCTCGTAATATTTGGGATCTTGAGCCCGATCGAAGAATCTATTCATTTGCTCTTCTTCTAGGGCCGGCCTGAACTTTGCAGCTTCTGATCTCCAACGAGTAGCATACTCACAGAATATTTCAGTGGGTTTCTTCTTCAAGTCTTGTATATAGAATACGTGCGGTGCATTCTCTATATTGAATCGGAATCTATCCATGAAATCCGATGCCATACCTACCCAACTCGTCCATTTCTTTGGGTCCTGGCTGATGTAAAAGGATAGTGCATCTCATTTGAGGCTCCTCATGAAGAGCTTTATACGGATCTTCTCATCCCTTCCAACTCCAACCAGCTTATCGCAATATTTCCTCAGGTGGACTCTGGGATCTCCTGTCTCGCCAAAAATTTCGAACTTGGGAGGTTTGTACCCCTCCGGATGTTCAACATATGGATGAATGCACAGGTGTTCATAATTTAACCTTTCAATACCTTTGTTACCTTCCAGGACCTGAACTCGGTTGGTTAACTTCTTAAGTTCTGCTGCTAAATTCTTGATAAGGGAGTCCTTGTCATCAAACTCAAGTGCATTTGAGATTGGTTCGGTGTAGTAGGGTACCGTATCCAAAAAAATAGGAGTGTGTTGGAGATGGTCATTTGTGGTGTTTAGTAGCTCGGGAATGAGTAGTGGAATGTTATTTGGAGTGTGGCATGTGTTGCAGTGTTGGGTATAGTGGGTTGTATCTGTGATTGTGGGGTGTTTTTTGGAGGTGCGGGGTTCTAAGTGTTGACATCAAGAGCGGTGAGGAAAATGATAGGTTCGCCAAATTCCGAACCTGATCCAGTTCTTCTCAGAATTTCAACAGCTTTTGCTCTAGTTGTGTAGCAGTTTCCTTAGCAACCGGGGTACCCTGAGGAATATCGATCTCCTTTCTAGCGCTTGGATCTCCCTTTCTACCTTTGTTTTTGTTCCAGATAGAACTCGGCGGAAGAGGAGGTGGAGGGCCCTTGGATCTTGTGGAGTATGCTAATGGTGCCAGAATGCACGAACTAACCTTTAGGGATGGAAATAAAAATAAAAGAAAAACAAAAAAGGTAACAAGTTTGTGCGGGTCATGAGGAGAAAATATATTGCGGTATTTAAACACGTTAGGTGAAAAAATATAAAGCGCATCCTAGTTTTGGTGCCTCGTCGTTCCTGAGGTAGGTCTAGCGACAAATAGTATTGGAGAACTTATAATGCTAAATGCTTCATTTTATTAATAAAAATAAAACGAATCCAAAACAACGCTAAATAACATAAAGTAAGATATCACAAGTGGCCATTGGCCTTATTACATCATTAAAGCAAAATAAAAGAATCCTAACTACTTGGTCCTAGAAGGACCTTCCCCAGATTTGGCATCTTTGTCTCCCTCGAATAGTTCCATCAGCTCGCGTAGTCCCAGCAGTAAATAAGCTCGGGCTTGGTTACAATGCCAAATTTGTGCTTCATTTTTTGGAAAACAAAGTGTTAGGCCCTTACCCACACCAGACTCGACTATCAAAACCAATAATTAGCATATCAAACACTTAAGTTCTCCAAATAAATGCACAGGACATGGAGGCGTCCGTTTGTGTTTCAAGGAAACCCGGTGAACTTTGGACAAGGCTATCTTAATGATTCATTATGTGGACAACATAACTAACTCGGCTATGTTTGACCATGATGCATGTACAATTTAAATGGAATTTCTATTGGGGTATTAGACAGGTACCATTGAGCGGACAACTCAAGAGGGAAAGGCATGAAACTGTCGACTGCACCACTGATCGACTGGTTTTACCGCAAATATGCCTTTAACAAATTTAGGGGGTGATAGTATTGGAAGTGCGCAACAACTCATTTTAAGCGTTGCTATAGTACTTGTTTGGCACAAGTGGAGTATGATGTTTGAAAAATGCGACTTACAAGAATGAAACATATTGACATGTATTTTCACATTCATAATAAAATTTACAATGATTGCTCGAAATTACAACAACATTGACGGGAAAAGCGGTAAATGAAAGCAACTGAAACAAAAGAAACAAGTCAGTTTCAAATAAAGGCATTAAACAAAAGCTATAAAGAATGCAATAATGTCACATATACCATGCAATGGTAAAATCCTAAATAATCCCCAGTAGAGTCACCATGTTGTTGACGCCCCCTTTTTTCTTGGTGGACAGGAGTCTGGAATCGGTTATACGACATTATGGGAGGACAACTCTTATTCCCTTGCGAGAAGTGGGTTTTTTTGGAATTTGGAGAGTCACCACCTAATGATTATAGCGCATTAGGGCACTTTTAAAGGAAAAAATTGAGAAGAAGAACCAGAGTTGGGTAAGGGCTTGAGATTATCTCGAGGGGAAGGTGTTAAGACACCCTCTGGATCCCCTAGTGTGGTTCCCGGCGATACTATAATTGTGACTTTAGAAGGTAGAATAAACAAAGAAGGTTTCACATAATAACTGCCAATAAGTTTTAAAAGAGAGGAAGAGAAACGAGATATTTTATAAAGTTAGTTAGAGGAAAAAAGATTAAAAGAAACATTATAAATAAAGGGAAAGGGGTTCTAGGTTTATATGTAATATGGATCACTTCAATGCAATACCCAGCAATCAGTCCTCAAAAACGAGGGGTCGCACGTGATATTAGCGCATCGGTCATCATCTTCATATTCTACCATCCCCACCCCATTAAGTTATTAAAGCGCGATTAGTCTCGTTTACTTATTGCATGCTAGTTCCCGTCCCAATCCTATCAGTCCCTGGGTATTAGGATTTCTAATCCTAAAGGGGAAGAAAGGGATGGAGGCCTTTATGGAGTTTAAAGGATAAAATTCTAGCTCGACATTCAAAACAAGTATCAAATAAAGGGAAGAATAAACAAGAAAATAAGGCTCAAATAAACCCCAAAAATCAAATAATCATACAGTTTTGCATGCCTTGATAAATACTGATTTGGTCTTAGATTAAAATTAAGCAGTGAGCGGATTGGTTCAACACATTTATTTAGACAAAAATTCTACATTAGGCAACTCGGATACAATTGTCAGAGATTAAGGAACTGAATTAACGCGAGTTGATTTACGAAAGTACTAATTTTAGAAGATGATTATGCAGAAAAGTTTTGAAGGAAAATGTATGCTGCAGACGTTTAGAAGCTAGTTCAAAAGGGGAAATAAGCTGCCTAATTGTGGTTAAACACAAAGAAAAGTTTTGAAAATTCCAGAAGAGACAGAGTTATCTAAAGAAAAGAGTAAGTTATAGAACTGATTTATAACGACGAGTTCAAAAGACAAGAATTGAGTTGGAAAACACGTTTAGGAAGAATATTATAAAGAAGCATTTTCAGAAAAGATATGTCAATTAAAGAAATAGATTTTAGGGAAAAGTACACACTGATTTGATACAAGTTTTATTAGAGACTACGTTTTGGAAAAACATATACTGACTTAGGCGTATAAGAATCGGCTAATAAATTGATACTGCTTTTAAACAGGCAAAGCAAGTTGATTTAAAAGAAGTTCCTATAGACATGATATCTATAAGTTATTGATTACAGAACTTGTTAATAAACTTGTGGACGGATGTTTGTTTAATTAATCCTAAAGTTTGCCTAATGTCAAGCATATGCACATCCTATAGGCAGACATCTATAGATTTGTAGAAAATTAACTCCTATAGGCTGGTTTTCTATATGCATAATTGCAGAAAGTGAGTGTTAAGTCCTATAGACATACTTTCTATGTGATTAAAACGGTCCTATAGGCAGGATCTCTAGATGGTTAAATAATAAAGTACTAAGATCATGATTTCTACCCTTTTGATGCAAGAAGGTAAAGAACCCTCCCACATCCCTTTACTATACTTCCCAAGTTTATACAAGTTATTACAAACCATGAACATAGAAAAAAATACATCAAAAGCTAACAGCTAGATCCGAGCGGCCTAATTCAAGCTTAATGTCTAATAATATGCGATTGAGCCACTTCCGGGATCCAGATTTCCAAAGTCATGTCTTTATCCAGGGTGTTTCAAAGTTCAAGGAATCTCAGGGATTCTCAGCATTTCTTACACCCAAGATACTATTAGAATAGAAACAGTGTAGTGTGGAAGAGCTAGTTCTCGGGCATCCAAGATCAGAGGGAGCCAGGGGGTCCCAAAGCATAGCTTGCAAGAAAGGGATAGAACTTAATAGCTAAGAATAAGTGCAAAGTGAAAGGGGGATTGGGGAGCCATGACAGGTGGTGGTCATACCTAGCCACAAAGTAGGCTGGCACACCCCTGACCACCTGCTTGGTCAAACACATTAAGAGCAGACCCTTGAAGGTCAGACCAGGGTCTGGACTGTGATTAGGATACTGCCAGACCCAAGTCTAAAGCTCAAAAACACATAAAAGGGGAAAGCGAATATGAACTAATTGAGTTTGGGATTTAAAGAATCCAATCCAGAAGCATGGACAACAATATTAGAGTGTTGTATGCCACGAACCATAACTCATATATGGGGGGGGGGGTAGGGGATAAATGGAATTCACATAAGAATAAGAGTGATAAATTTGCAAAAAAATAGTAAGGAAGAAGTATAACAAAACTGAAATGTAAAACACATAGTGGGGGAGCAATATTTAAAATAGGATAGACATACCAGTTGCAAAGTAACAGAAAAAAGAGAAATAGAGCACTTGCAGCCATAGCACAGAGTAGAACCAACTCAAGATTTTAGCAGAACAATCGAGAGATTGAGAAAAACTTAAAGGTTTTTGAGAAAGAAAATAGGAGTAGTATCTAGGACTGTCTGTGTGTTTGTGAAAAAAAAGAGTAATTATTCTCGACCGATTGTCTCTTTTGAAAAGGGGAGGGCTAAGCCCTTTATATAGTTTTTTTTAAAACAAGTAAGGTAGGCAAAGAATGCACAAACATAGAAACTAATCAATTAGTATATATAATGACCAGAATCCCTTAACTAAAGGATCTAGTTCAAACGGCTAGTCAAGGAAGAAAAATCAATTTTACTAAGGTTGATTAGGGTAAAGAGACCATATAGTGCACAAAATAAGGTCAAGTACATAGTTGATATTTAAGGAAAGAGGGCACAATAGTGTGAAAAATAAGGTATAAGTTTGAAAATCAGTCAAAGGATCTCGGATCCAATTACGAATCTCATAGACAAAAGCAATTAAGATTTTGAATTCAATTATAGGCTCATCTTGAGCCTGTAAACCTAGGGTTTCAGAGTGAAACCCCAGTGTCATCTACCCAAGAGGAAAAAACCCCTAAATTTTAGGGTTTCATATAGAATCAGAGATGAGAAGATTGTTCGAAGTCACAGAGATAAGTAGACATGCACAAACAGAAACAAGAGAAAACTACGAGCATTAAGACAAAGGTAGGCAAGAACATGATAAGTGGAACTTTAGAAACAAAATTAAGGTATGAACTCGAACACATATAGCAAAAAGTAAGTCAACAACCTAGGCTAGCATGTGAACACAAAATGTAAAAGAATCTCCGTAAAAATCCGGTGAGAAACAAGAGAACAACCTCGAACATAATAGGAAATAAAACAACGACCATAAACACACATAAGAGAGAGTAAAAGAATCAGAAAACATTTTAGGAGCCATTTTCACAAAACCCTAAAATTGATTTGAAATGTTTTGAAAGAGGAACTATGGGGAAAACTCTAAAATGTTACCAACAACATAGATCTAGCAAAGATCTAAATTAAAAGAATAAAAAAAAAGGAACCTCTAGGGTTTTTGAGAACCCTAAAGGGCGAGAAAGGCTTGTAAGTCACGAGAATGGATCTGAGTTGATAAGGTCGAATCCAAGCTCAAGAGGCTAAGTTACCCAGAGCAAGAGTGGAAACGGCCAAATAATCTCAAATCGACCAAGGTCTGAATGAAGACCCTCGAGGTCTAGCCTCAAGTCTTCAATCAACAGGCGTGTGGGACCAGTGGATGGTGAGTAGAGGTCGTCCATGGTTAGATTAGCCATGGATTCTGGTGATTTGAGGTCGAAGAGGGGGTAGGCGGCTATTAGGGTTTCATGTGGGTGAGAGCGTTTGAGAGAGATGAGGGATTAGAAGCGGTGATCCTTGAGAGAATGGGAAGGGTTTGGGGGGTCGTTTAGAATTAAAAATGGTAAGAGGGAGCCTGGGCCGTTGATCAAAATGATCAACGGCTCAGATTAAAGGGGACACGGGCTGGTTCAGGTGATTGGGTGTTTGGTCGGGTAGATTAAGAAATTGGGTTCAATTTGGGGGCTATGGGTCTCAATTCCGGTTAAAAAATGAAAATGCAAAAAGGCTAACTTTTAAATAGCCACTTTTCCCTTTGTTTAGTTTATAAAAAATAGCAAAATAGTTTTTGGAAATAAATCAAACCTGCTAAAATAATTAATAATATATAATTATCAAATTAAAATAATGGAGTTAATTTTATAAATATAATGATAATTAAATCTAAAAAGAGGCTAATATTACAACTATGTGAAATTTAGTTTTAAGAAATACTAAATAAATTTGTAAAAATGTACAAAAATCATGTTAGACATATTTTTGGGTAAATATGAGAATAAAAATAAATTATCCACCAAAATGATAATTTTTGGTAATAATTATATGGATTTTATGGTATATAAAAATAGGCAAAAAATTGGTTTAAAAATTATTCAAATTCCAAAACCATTTGGTGTGCTTATGTATGCACATATACACTATTTTGAAAGTATTTTGGGTACAAAATTAAATAGGAAAAAATTTGGTATCAACATTGTGCATGGAGTATTTCACAAGGATAATGAATGTAGTTGCAGAGCAGGTGGGATTTGAATTTCATACTAAATACAAATACTTGAGGCTGAACCACTTGTGTTTTGTAGATGATGTGATCCTCTTTAGCAAAGGGACTTTCCAATCAGTATTACTGCTCTTAAGAGGTTAAAAACTTTCTTAGAATTTGTTCAGGCCCGACTACAAATGCAAAAAAATCAAACATTTTCAGTGTCAATATGCCATGACATCACTAGAAGGATATATTGGAAATAACAGGATATCAAAAAGGAAATTTGCCATTCAGGTACCTTGGTGTACCAATATCAGCTAAGAGACTATCTAAAAAAGATTATGAAATACTAATAGAAAAGCTTGCTACCCGAATCAAAGGATGGGGGACAAGACATCTCTCCTATGCAGGAAGGGTGCAGCTTGTTAATTCAGTACTTCTTCACATTAACAGTTATTGGGCAACAATATTTCTGATTCCAAAGCAGGTGCTGAAGAGTATAACTGCTATGTGTAGGAACTTTATATGGGATGAGAAACTTGCCACAAATAAATCACCTCTAGTGGCATATGACATAGTTTGTAGGGAAAAACATGAAGGAAGATTGGGGATAGCAGAAATGATCAAATGCAATGAAGCCGCAATAGCAAAATATGTATGGAATATTGCCCAAAAAGCTGATAATCTACGGGTGAAATGGATCAACAATGTCTACTTAAAAGAGATGGACCGGTGGCAGTACAAATGCCCTACCGATGTATGCTGGTATTGGAAAAAAATATGCAGAGTTCGGGAAATTTTTACTCCAGGCTTCACTCAAAACTTATGGAGCAGTGCCACTGGTGAATACACAATAAAAGGGGGATACAAATGGGGAATGGGGGAGCAGGAAAGCTGGAGATGGAGAAGCTGGTTATGGAATCACATGAATCTGCCCCAACATAACTTCATTTGCTGGATTGTAATGCATCAAAGGCTGCTAACAAAACCAAGATTATTTGGTATGGGTATTAGACAAGATGATATGTGCCCAATGTGTGGTATATGAGATGACACTATACAACACTTATTCTTTCAATGTGCATATTCTCAATAGTGCCTAAAAGAGGTACTAAGATGGATGAAGATAGGAATCCAAAAGACACACTTAGCAGGAATATGGAGGAGTGTTAGAAAAGAGAACAATATAGAAGAAGAGGTTATATTCTAAGTGAAGAAGAAGAGTAAGGGAAGAACACTTTGTATTTTGGGAGAGGAGTTGTTTTCATTCAACTTGATGCAAATGGCACTACAAGAGGGATTATTTATAGGTGCTAATGGAGCACCCTAGAATCATTCTAGATAAATCTTATCACCTAGAATACAAAAGATTATTCTAGAGTTCTACAAGATAGGATTTATCTCCTAGGAATTACAAAGAGAATTCTAGACATTGCACATGCTAGATTATCCAAGACAATTCTAGAACAAGTACCATCTAGATAATTCTAAATTATTATTATCATTATTGTTATTATTATTAACACTCCCCCTTAATTTTGAATTATCTTCTGCACCCCAAGACTTGTTCTCAATCTTTGAAAGTCTTCAAACTTGAGCGGCTTTGTGAAAATATCGGCAACTTGATCATGAGTCTTTACATATATGAGCTCCACTTCTTTATTGGCAATCCTCTCCCGGATAAAGTGATACCTTGTATCAATATGCTTGCTTCGTTCATGGTACACCAGATTCTTAGCAAGTTCTTGAGCGAATTTGTTGTCAATATAAATCTCCGTGGCTTCATCTTGTGGCAAATTGAGCTCCTTCAATAATCTCCTTAGCCAAATACCATGACATGTACATGATGTTGCTGCCACATATTCAGCTTCACAAGTTGACAGAGTAACAATATCCTATTTCTTAGAGCTCCAACAAATAGCACTTTTACCCAAGAAGAATAAAAATCCGGTTGTGCTTTTTCTATCGTCAACATCTCCAGCAAAGTCGCTATCACAAAATCCCACAAGCTTGAAGTTACTAGAAGATGAATAAAATAACCCAAAATCAATCGTACCTTTTGGATAACGAAGTATTCTTCTAGCAACCTTTAAGTGGGTAGAAGTAGGAGCTTCCATGAAGCGACTTACAACTCCAACCGCATATAGTATATCTGGCCTTGTACATGTCAAGTACCTTAGACTTCCCACAAGACTCTTGAAAAGAGTAGGATTCACCTTTTCTCCATCATCTAAATTTGACAACTTTAATCCACTCTCCATTGGTGTATTCACGGGATTTCAATCAAGCATGTTAAACTTCTTCAATACCTCCTTTGCATAGCTTTCTTGAGAGATAAATATGCCTTCCTCCATTTGCTTCACTTCTAAACCCAAGTAGTATGACATGAGACCTGTGTCCGTCATCTCTAACTCATGGGACATTGCCTTCTTAAAATCTTCTAACAAACTTGGGTTATTTCCTGTGAAAATAAGGTCATTAACATAAAGACAAACAAGCAATATATCTCCATTAGAATATTTGATATAAAGAGAATATTCACGAGGGCAACGAACAAATCCATTTTCTTTAAAATATTTGTCAATGCGGCTGTTCCATGCCCGTGGTGCCTGCTTCAATCCATATAATGCTCTTTTCAACCTCAAAACTTTATCTTCATGACCTTTGACGATGAAGCCCAATGGTTGCTCAATGTAGACTTCTTCTTCAAGATAGCCGTTGAAGAAAGCCGACTTGACATCCAACTATAGATCTTCCAGTTCATTTGTGCCGCCAAAGAAATAAGCAAGCGAATCGTCTCCATGCGGGCAACGGGTGCATAGACTTCCTCATTGTCCACTCCATGCCTTTGCTTGTAGCCTTTAGCCACAAGTCTTGCTTTGTATCTCTCGACCTCTCCTCTGTGCATTTTTCTTTGCCTTGTAGACCCATTTCACTCCAATTGCTTGATGTCCTCTGGGAAGAGTTGTTAGCTCCCATGTGTTGTTCTTCTCTATTGCCTTGATCTCCTCTTCCATAGCTTGTCTCCACCGTTTGTCCCTGGCAGCTTCTTCAAAGTTCACTGGTTCACTTTCAACAAAGAGACAAACTAAATTACTATAATCAAAGTTATTAATTCTTTCAGTATTCTCAAGAAGATCCACCAAAGTTCTCGTTTTCTCTGGCCTTTCTCCATTTGAGCTTTCTGTAGATGAAGGAGATGCAACATTAGTTGGAGAAGGCGGTGGAGTTGGATCTTGCACAGGTGCAGAATGCTCTAGTTCTTCTTCATCTTCAAAATATGGAAGAAAATCATATGTCCTTTCTTCTTGAGCTTCCCAATTCCAAGTTGTTTCTTCATCAAATTCAACATCGCGGCTCACCACCACTTTGCCATTCGTTGGGTTGTACAACTTGTACCCTTTTGAGCTTGTGTCATAGCCAATGAACACATGCTTGACACTTCGATCATCGAGTTTGGCTCTCCCTTGTTGTGGCACATGAGCATAGGCTATGCTCCCAAAAATTCTCAAGTGCTTGACACTTGGCTTTCTTCCACTCCATGCTTCTTGAGGAGTTTGATCTTTCGCATTCTTCGTAGGAGACCTGTTACTCAAATAAACAGCACAAGAAACAGCCTCGGCCCAAAATTCCTTGGGCATATTTTTAGCTTTCAACATACATCTAGCCATGTTAAGAATAGTTCTATTTTTCCTTTCTGCAACTCCATTTTGTTGCGGTGAATAAGGTACCGTTAGAGGGCGATGAATTCCATGAGATTCACAAAATTCATTAAAGTCTCTCGAAGTAAATTCGCCTCCTCTATCGGACCTTAAGGCTTTAATTTCAAAGCCAATCTCCTTTTCCACCATTGCTTTAAAAATTTTAAATGCACCAAATACTTCTGATTTTTGCTTCAAAAAATAAACCCAGGTCTTTCTACTAAAGTTATCAATAAAGAGTAAGAAATATTTACTCTTACCAAAAGAAGGTGGAGTGATTGGTCCACACACATCCGTATGAACAAGTTGGAGTGGCTTGGTTGCTCTTGATGTGGCCTCCTTTGGAAAACTCCTCCTTGCATGTTTGCCAAGAAGACAAGCTTCACATAACTGATTGGGATGATTTATTAAAGGCATCCCGTGCACCATATTCTTTTCTCCCATTGATTTAAGTGACTCAAAATTCAAGTGCCCAAATCTCATGAGCCAACACCATGATTCTTCTTTCACATTTGCATTCAAACACTTTGCTTCAATTGTTTTAAGATTCAAAGAAAACAATATATTTTTGGACATATGAACTTTAGAAATTAGAGTGCCACTTGAATCTCTAAGCCAAAGATTCATGTCTTTCATATGAATGTCATACCTCTTTTCAAGAAATTGTCCCAAACTCAAAATATTATTTTTCAACTTTGGCACATAGTAAACATCTTTGATTAATTTGTGACTACCATCTTTAGAGGAGATAAGAATCGTACCTATTCCTTCAATTTGGATCTTTGAAGTATCTCCAAATGATACATTGCCTTTCACCCTTTTGTTGAGCTCCACGAACTTGTCTTTGTATCCGCACATGTGGTTGCTCGCTCCATTGTCCAAATACCATGAGCTATAATCATCCTTGTCTTCTTCCTTGAGTGCTAACAATAATGTTGACTCGTCATCTTCCATCTTGTCTTCAACAAGGTTGGCCTTCTCTTCAACATTGGTACGACACTCCCAAGAATAATGGCCAAATTTATGACAATTATAGCACTCAACTTCAGATTTATCATACCTCTTTTGATTTGTTTCTTGATGGTAGCCACGTCCTCTTCCTCCACATCGACCACGACCTTTATATGTTTGGTTGTTTTTCTCTTCAATGTTGAAATTCCTTTCATAAGTTCTTCCTCTTCCATGACCGCCACCGCGTCCTCTTCCTCGTCCACGTCCTCGATAGCTCTTTGCGCCTCCATCGTCCTTCAATGATGCCTTGGTTTTAAGGAGTTGCTCTAGCGGCTCTTCTTGCCTCCTCTTGATCTTTTCTTCATGGGCTTGCAAAGAACCTTCTAGTTGCTCCACCGTCATAGAGTCTAAATCTTTAGACTCCTCAATAGCACATACCACAAAATCGAATTTAGGCGTTAGGGAGCGAAGGATCTTTTCTACCACACGAACATCTTCAATTTTCTCTCCGTAACTTTTCAATTGGTTCACAACAGCCCGCACTCTTGAACAATAATCCGAAATAGATTCAGATTCCTTCATTTTTAAAGCTTCAAAATCAGCCCTTAGAGAGTGAAGCTTCACCTTCTTCACTTTGTCAACTCCTTGGAGAGATGTTTGTAAAATCTCCCAAGCTTCTTTTGAGGTGGTTGCATCGGCCACCTTCTCAAACATGGTATCATCCAAACATTGATGGATAATAGAGAGGGCTTGTTGATCCTTCTTCCTTAATTTTGCCAAAGAATCCTTCTCATATTGAGGTAAAGTTTCCTCATTGTCGGGTTCCTCAAACCCTTCTTCTACAATCTTCCATGCATCTTGAGAGCCAAGTATGGCTTTCATCCTTATACACCATTTTTAGTAGTTCTCTTTTGTAAGACGAGGAAATTGGAAAGCTAGTAGGTCGTTGCCATTATTTTCCATGGCTCTGATACCACTATGTTAGAAAAGAGAACAATATAGAAGAAGAGGTTATATTCTAAGTGAAGAAGAAGAGTAAGGGAAGAACACTTTGTATTTTGGGAGAGGAGTTGTTTTCATTCAACTTGATGCAAATGGCACTACAAGAGGGCTTATTTATAGGTGCTAATGGAGCACCCTAGAATCATTCTAGATAAATCTTATTACCTAGAATACAAAAGATTATTCTAGAGTTCTACAAGATAGGATTTATCTCCTAGGAATTACAAAGAGAATTCTAGACATTGCACATGCTAGATTATCCAAGACAATTCTAGAACAAGTACCATCTAGATAATTTTAAATTATTATTATCATTATTGTTATTATTATTAACAAGGAGAGTGACCAGATTACTGAAAGGGAGAATGTGTAGGGAAGTAGCCACTGCCATAATAGCTTCTTTGGTGTACTGACTATGAAAAGCAAGAAATATTGTGGTATGGGAGTTCAAACTCCCTACACCTACATACAGTAAAACAGATAAAGCAAGAGTGCATGATGAGGAAGATTACCTATATGAAGAATAAAGTAAGTCTGCAGGAAATAGGATGAATTGAAAGGATCATGCAGCTATAACAGAATAGATATATAGGAATAATTGTATTTTGTTTGATACCAAGGAATATATAGTTAATATATCTGTATATAGGAAGGAATAGGAAAGGAAGTGATGAGACAAACTTGTAGCTGTTTATGTGGTGATGAAATACAAAAAATATTTCTTCGCGAAAAAAAAAATAAATAAATAAAAACCACACTATAGACCATGGCCCCTGGACTTGTCTGCTAACTTGCTTGAGTTTATTCCATAGTTTCTTCCTCTTGTTGGCCTTACTTCTTGTATTGGGGAAAAGTTTTTTTTTCTGACGTGGCAAGACACGTAGAAAGGTCAAAAAGTTATCCTTCCGAAAGAGGATAAATAAAAGATATGAGAAGACAAAATAGACACGGGACGAAATTCAACTACGAGTCCCGTATCTGCTTAGAGTGGGTTGGAACGTAATTCTAAAGACAAAGGATACCAAGAGCAAACAGATACGAGTTCCGTATCTATTCAAGACATTCAAAGTCAACGGGTCAAAAAACATTTAAAGCATGGATGTGGAGGTAGAAAGAAGTCAAATTCAATCATTAAACACCTGATACATTGAAGAATTATCATTTAATAAGAATGATTGTGTAACGACCTATTTAATGTCATTTATTACTCATAATTATGTCATTAAAACTCCGGTTTCATTCTTCTACCTAGAGTTAGCTATAAAAGGAGGAAGTTCTACCAATTGTAGACACGGTCAACTGCTGAAAGCCTACTGAAATATAATTTTTCTTTACTGTTCATTCTGATTATTGAAAGCCTATTATTTCGATCTCTTGATTATCAGTAACCCGATTTTTTTATTATTTTCTGGTTTTAATCAAAGTGCCTGTGTCTTGAGTACGAAAAGTGATTTGTTAAGATCTCATTTATATCATAAAATGACACTAATATTTACTATAGTTAACAAACTTATCATGGTAAAGCTACTTTTCTTAAAATCTTTAAGATTAAGAAGAGAATATATTCGAGAGTTTTGGAGGGTTTCTCTTGGAATTTACAGTGTTATTATCAATGAAAAGGGTAAGCACAACTCGTATATATAATCAGAATGCACGTTGAATTCCCTCTTTAGGTCAAACAAAGATGTCGTCAATTAATTAATTCTCTCATTCACCTACTCCATATAGTCAAACGTAGGAACATCAACATTAGAGAGAGCTTACTGTTGATTGCAACAATATTTCCCTTTAAGGTAGATTAAAGTTGTAAAACTAAGTGAAAGACAAGGCTAGAAGTGCAATAGAAACAAAGAGAGAAAGAACATAGTTCTCAAAATGAAACCAACCCACCCCTCCCCCCAAACCCCCCAAAAACCCTAATTTCCCAAACCTCCTCAATCACTTTCGATGATTGAACTTGACTTTTATATTCAGATTGGAACTAGACTTAAACGTCTCTGGATCTTGCTACCGGCTTTCACTTTCATATCAAGAAATTAAATAAAAAGGACAGCCGGATACACAAAGTATCTAGTATAAACATTTTGTCAGTTCGAAGGATCATGATCATTATCTTGTTCAATTTCTGAAGCAGGTTCATCTTCTTCTAAACAATCAATACCATAAGCTGCATGTCCATTTCCAAATGCTTTAAGATGATCTTTAAGTGATCTTTTATGTTTAAAATCTGATCCACAAGTGCAATACCAAAGCTTCCCACAATTCTTTTCATGAGTTCTCCAATCACCTCTCACTGCAAATGCTTTGCCACATTTCCTACACATAAATGGTTTAATTCCATGTTTCCTTTTGTAATGAGTTTGAAGGGTTCTAAAGTCTTTTAGTGGCTTAGCTCTTGGATGATCAATGTTGTTCCTACAACCTGCTGCACAACAAAAGCAAGGAAGCCTAAGCATTGCTGTTGGTTGTGTTCCTCTTAAAGATTCTGGTCCTTTCCTATATTGTGATCCATGTCCCCACATATGCATCTGTTGCAAATACAGAAAAAGAAACAAGAAAGGGAGGGAGAAGAATAAAAGCTAGTAAGAAAACAACAACAATAACAACAATAAGAACAACACAATAACAACAATAACAATAACAATCATGACAACCCAACGGATTCTCACAAATAAGGTATGAAGAGGGTAGGATGTATACTGCATACGCTCGAAGGGCAGAATGAATGTTTCCGATAGACCCCAGCTAATGAAAAAAAAAGTAGTGGAACTTTAAAAGTCGGTTAATTTAATCTGTTGTAGTATATTACTTTAGGGGTCATTATACTGGCACTATATATAACTTAAGGCTACTAAACCGCAAGTACTCCATAATTACTTTCCTTTTCATGTTACAAAGAGAAATGACGAATTTTCCCACTAAGATAATTGCATTAAAAAGTATTATTAGGTCGTATTAAGGGAAATGCAAGAAGCTGCAGAGAGAGATGATTTCCAATTTAATTTTTTCCATTAGGTATTAGATCATGTCATTTGACATATAAACTACTCATTAATATATCTTTTAAGCCTTTAGAAGCACTACAATATCTACGAGTTTTGATATGTAATCATGTGAAAAATCATTATTTTCACTTATATGGTGGATTTTCTTTTTGGAGTTGGATTATATGACATGGGATGATACTAAGACTAAACAATCTTCCTTTAAGGATTTCATAGTAGAGAGATCCTTTTGACAAGGTTAATTTAGATAAAGAAAAAAGATGTAGTAACTTTTATTTGAAACCACACACAATTATTGGTGGATAAAAATTATTTGCATGCAGTCATTTTAAAATATGGAAAAAGGAAAAAAAGGTTAATGTTTTGCTAGGGCAAAAATCCAAGAATAGTTTTTTTCAAAATGTATATGCAACTTGATTCACAAAGGGAGCAATATACTATGTAGTGTTTATATGCATGTTTCTTTGTAGGCTTTAGGACAATAAAAAAGGATATTGAAGTTGAAAAATAGTAATATTTGATTATTGAAGTAGTGTTGAACATGAATTTCACCTAGGTAAAAATTATAAAACTTTTGTAAATAATCTTTTTTAAATTTCAACTGGAATATTCAACATTTGCTTGTGGGGTCTAGGCATATGTGAGGAGAAGGAGGATTGACTATTGAGTATTCAGATTGAGAAAACACTTTTTATCTTTTCTCTGTCCCTTTGATTAAGATTATATGCAAAACTAGGAATTTGGTCAGTACATAGCAGCTGCCTATGTGTAATATACAAACTTCAAGGACAAAAAGCATTTTAGATGTGTTGTTCAATCAAATAAAGAGAGCTACTGACCAACTTCTCAGTTTGGAACAGGTTGATTTATCAGATCCCCATAAAAAATTAATGCCAAAACATACATGAATTATTTTTTAAATAGTTTTTAAAGAAAAGAAAACCCATACAAGGACCCATTTAACTTTTATCCAATCAATTTATCCAAGCTGAGATTTAAAAGTAAAAGGTTGAAAATAATGGTAGAAAAGAAGTGTATCAAAAAGAGATATGGGTTTTCTCTTTTTCTCAAACCAAGAAAAAGAAACAAAAAAAGGGAAAAGGTAAAGAAAGAAATGATGGAAACACAAAAGGCAAGTTTTAGCCTTTAGCCTATAGGCTTTTAGGATAAATCATAAGTACTAGCTAGGAGTAGTAGTTTATAATTTGGGTTTAAAAAAAATTAAAAATACATATATACCTGCATGTTATTGTATCTATTGAAAGTCTTGAAACAAAGAGGACATGAAAATTGTGTAGGACCAATCAAAATTTGAGCTGGTGTTGGGATCCAATATTGACCTTTGTGAAGTGTGCTTGTTGTAGAATATCCATTGGCCAAAGTAACTTCTTGATCTTCTTTGTTGGTTTCTTCTATTGTATTTGTAGTTGAAATTCTTGAAATAAGTTCAGGGCTTGGATTAGGAAGCCCTAATTGTAAGGCTACACTAACACTTTCATCATCTTCTTGATCATCACCAAAATTAGAAATAAAGTTCTCTTCTTTGTTTTCCTTACTATTATTAGTAGTATTATCAACTTCCATGGTAGTGGAATTAGATGAATAATCTTGATCTTGAATTTGCCTTATTGTTGGACTCAAACTAAGGAGAGGAAGAGGTTCTTCCAAAGGAGGAGAAGTTTGAAAATATTCATTATATTGGAAATTTGTAGAAGGCAAGATATAGTTATAAGATGAAGAGGAAGATGAAGAGGAGGAGAAATGGTAAAGAGGGTTGAGATTATTAAACCAACCATGGAAATAATTGGTGTAGGGATCACTCATGTTGAATAATAGAAGTGGAAACAAACACTAAAGAGAAAGAGGGACACTAACACAAAGACAAATAGTATAAAAGATTATGAGCCAAAAAGTTATGAAGGCAAAAAGACTGAACAAGAACACCAAAATTAAAAGTAGCGAAATGGAAGAACACTAAGAAACATTACATATAGATCATGCAAGCTAAGGCAAGAGAGAGAGATGTTTTAGGGTGTGAAGGGCAAGAGAGTTGTGCAGATTGAGGTAGTTAAATAAAGTAAACCCTAGTGAATAAAAAAAAAGAAGGAGAGACATCACTTGTGAAAGGTGACTAAACAAGAGAGAAAAATATGCCAAAAAAAAATAAAAACAAAGGAGAATGGGAAGAGAGAGAGAGAGAGAGATAAATCTAGGGACTTGAAAACAACCAGAATTTTTAAGAAAAATAAATGAAAAAATGAGTTTACATTTTTTACACTGATAATGTAACTAATTTTTACACTATCATGTCATTAAAAAGATAATTATAGGTAACTGAATATAAAAATGAGAGCAGTAGATTGAAAAATATGACAAATGACATGTTAGAATAGGTTAAAATATACTCTCTCTGGCTAACTTTAAGTGAATTTTTGGGTTTTTTTGGTGGTTCATAATATTTGATTTTTTAAGATATCAAGAAGGAATTAACTTTTTCTTTTCAAAATAACATTTGGAGTAAAGAGCTTAGGAGTAGTTTATTATATTTTTATGAGAAAATTAAAATTAATATGGTCAATTTTATTGTTAATTAATATTAATAGGTGAATTCTTTAAATGTGTGAAAAGAGAGGGAGGGAGTATCGAAAATGTATAAATTCTTTATGACAAGCTTTGAAGAAAGTTTGAAACTGCTAAAAACTATTTGTATTAAGTCAATAAACAAAGTTAATGAAACAAAGACAAGACCATGAAATTAGGGTTGGCTGCTGTCTGCTGTAAATGTAGAAATTAAGAGGGATATGTCACAAAGGAGTATAGCATGCATACAAAAATGACCATTGTAATTAGGAAGCTAAGGTAATTAAGGTGAATTATATATGTTATATTGGGAATCAAAGAGTTTGAATACAAACCGGCAAATGCTTTGATTGAAGAGCTCTGGTCTGGTAAGATATTAACACAGTAGAAATATATATGAGAGATAAAGAGAATGAATGAATGGATGTAAAACCACTAAAAGACGTGGTACATTCGAGGAGGCCGTTCTTTTATTTATTAAAGATCTCGAGTTCGATTTCTAAATATTAAAATATGAGCGTTTCCTCAACCCCAAATAAGACTCTGCGTGCCATAAATCCGAACATAAGCGAGTTGTAATATAGGTACTGTACCGAACACCAGAGTAAGAAAACAAAATGAATGGATGTTGGTTATTTTGGAGAGCTAAGGGTGTCTGATTCAAGTGTCGACCCTACATCCTTTGGATCCACCTCTAACACTTCACTGTAGCCTCTGCAGTACTACTGTTCACACTTATTATCTTTCATTTAACGGATAGAGTTATTTTTGTGTAATTTATAAGTTATCGATTTTACTGGTGAAGTCAGAATTTTGATCAAGAGTGTCAAATTATAACACAGTTAGGTATACAAAAAGTTAAAGAGAGTCAATATACTCCATAATAAATATACATAAAATATAAAAATTTATTTAGCAATATATCCGACGAAAGACTGTCAATGAAATCTTCTTGGTTGAATGTGGCTTCGCAACTAATTGATTCAAGCAGTAGAATCAGCTATTGATTTTTATATCAGGATAGACTATTTAAATCAAACCCCTTAGTGTGCGTTCTTGATTCTGAACCATGCATAAACGCCAAATATTCATACTCCAAATTGTATTTTATCTACACGTCTGTGCCAAAAAAATCTATTAAGGTATAATTTAACTGATTATAACATATTAGTACTTTTTTTAATTTAATATATAATGACATTGTAAAAAGGAAATTATCGATATTCTAATATGTCAGAGAAGGTTACTCATCTTATTTTCTAGATTATTAGTGTCGCTCGTGTTGGGAATAAACCCCGTAAAATAGTATTCACGATATTAATGATAAAAACGGAATACTAAGTTATGGTTAAATCAGCAAGAATAAAAATGCAGCAATAATGACACTAAGATTTTACGTGGAAACCCTTCTGAATAAGGGAAAAAACCACGGCCAATAGGAGCAACTAATATCACTATAGCGAGGAACTTTACACTATGTAGTAACGAGTAAAAAATACTCCTAAGACCACTACACAATCAAAAGAATTAAAATAATCTTTTGCTTTTTTCACCTCACTACAATATCTCTCACAATCTATTTTTCTTCACAAACTATTTTCTTATAGTTTATGGAATACCTTACTCTCTCTTTTCTCTCTTCGTTGAAGTGTAGAAATGATAGTTGAAGATCTCCTTTTATAGCCAAAACCTCACTCTCTAAAGCCTACAATATTTGACAATTTGCACACCATTTAAATAATTTCAACAAGGTTGACTACCAACCAAACCAAGTCAATAAAATTAACTATCAATATGTGACAAACTCAACAAGGTTGGCTATCAAACCAAAACAAGTAAACAATATTGGCTACCAAACAATTTGAATGAGATGGACACCATATTAATCTCCCCCTCCAATTTCATTCATCTAGAGGAGGTAGCAATGTCTTCTAGTCTGAGTGCATTTGCATAGCTCGAACTTGTAAAATTTCATGGTATAGCCAGTTTTCACACTGATCAATGAAAAATAGCCACTGTTTACGAAGTCAATAGAAAACAGCCGCTAGTTTGCTGCAACAGGGACTGGTCCAGTATAATATATAGTAGTTCTAGTGCATTTGTGTACGAACTCCAGTATATTACGCTGGACCGGTATACTTTGCTAACTCCTATAAAATTTGCGGGAGACTAGAGCACTAGTGCTCCAAACTCCAGTATATTATACTGCTGGAACTCCCGTAAAATTTGCGGGAGTTCCAGCATAATTATGCTTGAACTCCAGTAAAATTTGCGGGAGTTCCAGCATAGTTATCCTGGAACTCCCGTAAAATTTACAGGAGTTCAAATATATTTATGCTGGAACTCCAGTAAAATCTGCGGGCATATTTTTCTTTGAACATTGTTTTCGCTCAAATTAAAGTGCTAAATTTTGATGACTTTTGAAACTTGGTTATTTTTCAACGACCAGTGGTAAATCTGGCTATTTTTGAATTTTTCCCTATCTTGTCTCTTAGTACCACCTTGGTCAACATATCTGCAAGATTTTCACTCGTGTGAATCTTTTTGACTTGAAGTGATTCATTCTCCACTTGCTCACGAATCCAATGATACCTGACGTCGATGTGTTTTGTTCTTGCATGGTACATGGATATTTTTCTCAGGTCTATTGCACTCTGACTGTCACAATAGACACCATACTCCATCTATCGCAATCCAAGTTCTTGAAGAAATCTCTTGAGTCATATCATCTATTTGCCAGCTTGAGTAGCCGCAATATACTCTACTTCAGTTGTAGATAGTGCGATACACTTCTGCAACTTCGACTGCCACGATATAGCTCCCCCTGAAAATGTAAACAAATATCCATTAGTGGATTTTCTATTATTAAGGTCACCTACTATATCTGAATCTATATAGCCCTTCAAAATTGAATTTGATCCTCCAAAACATTAGCATTCATGTGAGCTTCCTCTTAGATACATGAGTATCCACTTTACAACTTCTAAATGCTCTTTTCTTGGATTTTCGAGAAATCTGCTAACAGTGCCGACTGCGTGAGAAATATCTGGTCAAGTGCCTACCATTGCATACATCAAACTTCCGATGACAGCGGAATAAGGTATATTAGTCATTCTCTCTTTTTCCTCCATTGTTCTAGGACATATCTTCTTGCTTAACTTCAGTTGACCGGAAGGGGTGTACGAACCAACTTTGCACTATTCATATTGAAGCGCTCCATTACACGTTCTATGTACTTCTCTTGTGACAAGTAAAGCTTCCTTTCGTTTCTAGAACGAGTAATTCTCATGCCCAAAATTTTCTTAGCATGACCCAAGTCTGTCATTGCAAAAGTCTTATTGAACTGTTTCTTCAACTCGTCGATCTTGGAAGCATTTCTGCCCACAATCAACATATCATCCACATATAGTAAGAGGATGATAAAGTCATCATCAGAAAATCTTTGTACAAACACACAGTGATCTGAAGAGGTCCTTTTGTAGCCTTGCTCCCCCATAACAGAATCATACTTCTTAAACCACTGTCTGGGAGCTTGCTTCAATCCGTATAGACTCTTCTTAGGTTTGCATACAAGATTTTCTTTACCTTTTACCTTGAAACCCTCAGATTGTTCCATACTGATCTCCTATTCTAAATCACTGTGAAGAAAGGCTATCTTCACATCCATATATCTCCAAATCAAGACTAGCAGTCAAACCAAGAACTGTCCGAATAGAGGTCATTTTCACGACAGGAGAAAATATTTTTCCAAAGTCAATACCTTTCCTTTGACTAAATCCCTTGACAACCAATCTAGCTTTGTATATGGGCTTCAAACTATATTCTTTAGCTTTAACTTTGAACACCCACTTGTTCTTCAAAGCTATAATGCCTTTAGGCAATTTCACCAACTCATAAGTATGGTTCTCATGGAGAGATTTTATCTCATCTTGCATGGCTTCAATCCATTGATCCTTGTGCTCATCTTCTATGGCCTCTGCATAATATTTAGGTTCTCCCTCATCAGTGGGTAATACATACTCAGCGGGTGAATAATGGGAGGAAGGAGTATAGGGTCTAGAAGACCTCCTGACTGGAATATCTAACTCTTTCACAGCTTCGTGAGTAGGAGCATCTACCTCATCGACATTAGCATTGTTATCACCATCACCATCAATATACTGATCTGGAATATGGTTCTGAGCATCACCATCATAATTGAGCCCACCAACATCATCTGTATTTGTATGAGCAACTTGATCAAGATTAATTAAACCTTCAGAACTTGAAGGTTTTAGTTTCTCCACTTTATTAATAACTTCAATGGTTTGATCCTCCACGGAGATAACATCACGGCTTCTCACGACCTTCTTCTCAATTGGATCATATAGCCTGTAACCAAACTCATTAAGGCCATAACCAATGAAAATGCATTGCCTTGTCTTGGCAGTTAATTATGACCTCTCATCTTTAGGTACATGTACAAAAGCTTTGCAACCAAACACTTTCAAGTGTTCATAGAAAACACCTTTTCCATACCAAACTCCATTTGGAACATCACATTGCAAAACAACTGCATGGGATAGATTAATAACATGTGCAGCGGTCAACAAAGCCTCACACGAAAAGCAATTCAACAAGTTTGCTTCAGAAACCAAACATCTGACTCTTTCCATCAAGGTCATGTTCATCCATTCTGCTCAACGATTAAGTTGAGGAGTCTTTAGAGGAGTCTTCTGGTGTCTGATACCTTGTTGCTTGCAGTATTCGTCAAACGTTCCAAAATATTCACCACGGTTATCAGTACAAATATATTTTAGCTTCTTTCCATTTTCTCTTTTAGCTGATGCCTGAAACTGCTTAAAGACACCCAACATTTGATCTTTAATCCTCAAGATGTAGACCCAAAGTTTTCTTGAGAAATCATCAATAAAAGTAGCAAAATAAAGTGTACCACCCAAAGTCTTTGTCTTCATTGGACCACATAAATCAGAATGCACCAACTCAAGCAACTCTGTCTTTCTTGAAGGAGGATGAGATTGGAAAGAAACTCTTTTTTATTTTCCAGCCAAGCAGTGCTCACATTTTTTTAATTTTGCACTTTCAAATTTTGACAACAATTTTCTTCTTGGACAAAACATTTAGTCATTCCTCGCTAATATGGCTAAGCATCTTATGCCATAAAGTTGAAAAGTTATTGCTCTCAAACGACATTCACCATATCAACACAGGTAGAGGCCGTAATCCAGTATAGACCATGATGCTTTTTCCCACGAGCCACAATCATGGAACCCTTAGTGAGCTTCCACTTTTCAGCACCATTGGTACTGACATATCCCTCATCATCCAAAACACCAACAGAGATCAAGTGCAAACGAACATCAGGTGCATGCGTTACATTGTTTAAAACTAGTTTAGTTCCAATACCAGCTTTCAAACAAATTGTTCCAACACCAGCCACCTTAGATACCGTCTCATTACCCATACTCAAAGTTCCAAAGTCACCCTGAGTATAGGATGAGAAAAATTCCCTCCTTGATGTCACATGAGATGCGGCACCAGTGTCCACAATCCAGTTAGACTCATCCCAAGAAATATTTATCAGATCTGCATCAAGGACAGTAACAAGATCTTCTATAGTGACGGTGGCCACACGATTGCCACCTTCTTTCTGTTCTTCTTTATCTCTATTCTCCTTTTTCAAAATCCAACAGAACTTCTTTGTGTGCCCTTTCTTCCTGCAATGATAGCACTCAACATTTTTAAGTCTTCTTCTAGATTTCCTTCTATTATGTTCTCTATTTTGAGAACCCAGATTCTTGTTTCTCCCCCTAGAGTCAGTCACTAAGACATTTGATTAAGAGGAACCTTGAGATTTTTTTCTCATCTCTTCATTTAAAAGGCTACTCTCGGCAAGATCCATAGAGATCACACCACCCGGAGCAGAATTTGATAATGAAGTTCTAATAATTTTCCAATAATTTGGTAGGAAACCAAGTATAAACAAGCCTTGAATTTCTTCATCAAATATAATGCCCATAGCAGATAACTGGTTCATGATCCCTTAAAAATTATTTAGATGATCTGTGATCGCGGAACCATCGTGGTATTTTAAACCCAAGATCTGCTTTATCAAAAATATCTTGTTGTTTCTAGTTTTTGAGCATACAAACTTTCAAAGTGCTCCCATAGGGTCCGAGTATGTGTCTCCCTAGAAATATGGTTCAAAAAATTATCGTCAACCCACTATCTAATAAAGGCGCAAACCTGCCTGTGTAACAAACTCCACTCTTCATCTCATTTATTATCAGGCTTTATAGTGGTGAAGACAGGTTGATAAATTTTTTTGATATAGAGCAAATTTTCCATTTTGCCCTGCCAAATGGCATAATTTATGCAATTCAAAGTAACTATTTTACTATTGTTGGCTTCCATTATTTATCACAAATACAAATACTATTTATTGTGAGACCAAAGTAATTCTTTTATGATGTGGAATATCAGACTGTGTTGCAACCACAGAGCATACTTAGATAGAACCTTGGCTCTGATACCACTTGTTGGGAATAAATCCCATAAAATAGTGTTCATAGTATTAGTGATAAATGCGGAACACTAAGTTATGGTTAAATAATCAAGAATAAAAATGCAGCAATAATGACACCAAGATTTTACATGGAAACCCTTCTGAATAAGGAGAAAAAACTACGGCCAAGAGGAGAAACTGATATCACCATAGCGAGGAATTGTATATTGTGTAGTAACGAGTAAAAATACTCCTAAGACCACTACACCCTCAAAAGAATTAAAATACTCTTTTGCTTTTTTCACCTCACTACAATATCTCTCAAAATCTATTTTTCTTCACAAACTATTTTCTTAAAGTTTATGGAATACCTTACTCTCTCTTTTCTCTCTTTGTTGGTGTGTATAAATGAGAGTTGAAGCTCTCCATTTATAGACAATACCTCACTCTCTAAAGCCTACAATATTTGATAATTTGCACACTATTTACACAATTTCAACAAGGTTAGCTACCAACCAAACCCAGTCAATAAAATTGGCTATCAATATTTGACAAACTCAACAAGTTTTGCTATCAAACCAAACCAAGTCAACAATATTGGCTACCAAACAATTTGAATGACATGGACACCATATCAGCTCGTTGTGTATGGTACATGTAATTATCTTCTAGGCTATTAATTATTAGAAGTTAAACTCTGTTTTTTCATGTCTTTCATGTAAAGCTTGTTATAAAAAGGAGTATATAGAGTTAAAAATCAAACTGTTTATTGTTATGATAAATATGAAATTATAGCGAATGTCTACTCTTCCTTCATGATCTTCATCTCAAACGCATAATAACATATTTAATAATATATTTTTTTTACTTTTTATGCATATATAAAGACCTTATAATAGAGAAGAAAATATACACAATTGAAGAAGAAAATCTCTTTGTTCTCTATCTCCATTCCTTGTTCATATTTTACTAAATTACTTTTGTTGCCTTGTTATTTCATAATTGAGATATCTATTTCATTCCGGTATTATCTCCTTCCTAAAAGATAAGAGATAACCAAGTTCATGGTTGAGCTAAAAAATGTTGACTACCTAGAATCAGTTACGATGTTAGTGGAAGCTCGAGTATTTCATATGTGAATCAATTTGCTTCAATTGTCCAGGGAATTTTTCTTTTTCTCATTTTAAAAATATGCGATGAAATTGACTTCACTTGAATAATATGAAGTTCGACGGATAGTCCCAACACCTAAAAGTATAAAGCCACTAGAGTTATAAATGTGTTTTTGGGCGAAACGTTCAAGTCGATAGACCTAAAGATGACTTGTGGAACAAGAAAATTAATAAATATCCTCACATTGATTTTATGGAGACATGTTTTTTTATGGTGGATGTAGTCATTTCAGGGTTTAATCTGGCAATACATGAAAACCTTGATATGCGTATAATGAAAATCATTGAAAGATTTAAATTGCTCTAAAGCATATTAAGGCTTCCAAGAAATTTATTAAATAAAGCTTCAAAAATCCTTATACGAATTGAAACAATCAGGGCACCTGTGGTTTAATCGCCCGAGTGAGCACTTGTTGAAAGAAGGGTAGAAGAATGATTCAATTTCTCCTTGTGATTTTATAAAAAGATCTGGATCTAAATTTGTTATAATCATCGTGTATGTAGATAATTTAAATAACATTGGAGCTCCTAGGGAGCTTTCTAAAGCAATAGACTGTTTAAAGAAAGAATTTGAAATGAAAGATCTTAGAAAGACAAAATTTTATGCTGGTCTACAAATTGAGTATATGTGTAATGACTCGGCCATCGATTCATGAGTTACAACCCTGCTTCCCCTATTTCTACTTCTTTATATATTTTTCAGATATATTTTATCATATCGTGTTGGTTGTTCTGTGTTCGGAGTGACCCTTGGAATGAAATGAGACACAGTCTCCAATTTAGGATCTTAAGTTAGAAAAGTCAACCGGATATTAACTTATGTGTATAAAGTCTTGGATGTGAATTTTGATGGTTTGGATAGCTTTGTTAGGTGATTTTTGACTTAGGATCATGTTCGGAATGTAATTCGGAGGTCCGTGGTAGATATAGGCTTGAATTGGCGAAACTAGAAATTTAGCATTTTTCGGTCGGTAGTGAAAATCTTGATATCGGGGTTGGAATGGAATTATGAAAATTGGAGTAGGTCCATTGTGTCATTTGTGACATGTGTGCAAAATTTCAGGTTGTTCGGATGATGGTTTGATAGGTTTTTGGACCATTTGTGTTCGGAAGTTTAGAAATTCTTAGGCTTGAATCTGAGGGTGATTTGGTATTTTGATGTTGTTTTGAGTGTTCCGAAGGTTGGAATAAGTTTGAATGGAGCTTGTGACTTGATCTTATGTTATGTTCAGGTCCCGAGGGCCTCGGGTTGATTTTGGGAGGTTGACGAATTATGGATTGGATTTAAGGAAGTGCTGAAGAATTTCTTCAGCTGTCATAACCACATCTATGGCTTGGGGACCACAGGTACGGGGTT
>JASVEL010003224.1:0-68691 GCA_032618575.1 Nicotiana noctiflora
ACAAAAAGGATTCCATTAATAGGGGAAATCAATACCTTAGTCTTTCTCTTCATTTTTTACACAACATTCGATTCTTTCTTTCAAGTCTTTAATTTCTTGCAAAAGTTAGTTAGTAGAAAATATTCCACAAAAATATATTCAAAAGTTTGGGAAGCTTCTTCAGGAGTATTCTTGGGTTGTGGAAGTTGCAGTTGATAGGTTAATTCCCTGTGGGATCTACTCTGGACTTAATTGACCGGATTATATTCACTACGACCGTTGTTTGGGCGTGAATAAATTTTGGCGCCGTTGCCGGGGAATTAACAGAATTATCAATTTCCATTGACAGAATTATAAGATTCTTGTGTAGTCAGGTTCTTTCTACACATTAAATTGAAATTTTTGACGGTTTTTGAATTGGGTACTCAGGTGCATGCCTAGGAAATCTACAAGGACTGGAGAACTAATTGAAGGACTCTCAGACCCAGAGCAAACTTTCCGAGAACGTAATAGGTCGATCAAACAACTTCAGCAATCTAAACTACCAATTAAACCATATTTCGACATGGGAAACGTGAACGACCCAAACCAACAAGCTGGGTTGAACGTACAGGAGGCGCAGGAGACGCATGAAGGTGCATTATTTGACTGGGCACAACCAACATCGAATAATTTGGCAACTGTCATTATTGTGCCAGCGATTTAAGCTGAGTCTTTCCAGATTACCAATAACATGCTACACTTGTTGCAAAACAAGGGATTATTCTCTGGGACTCAGGTTGAAGATTCACAGTAGCACCTGAAGAACTTTCTCTCTATATGCAAGACATAGAGGCAACCAAACGTGACACCGTAAGCCATCAGATTATTACTATTTCCGTTCTTAGTTACAGGGGCTGCGCAAGTATGGCTAAACTCACTCCCCATAAACTCTATTGCAACGTGGGATGAGTTAGTCAAGCAATTCCACAACAAGTTTCATCTACCTAACAAGACAGCTCAGCAAATTGATGAGATTGTGAGCTTCAAGCAGAAACCAATGGAGACATTACATGAAACTTAGGGCAGATTCAAAGGTATGCTTGTTCTGTGTCCTCACCCTGGGGTTCCTGAGCAGATGTTGGGTCAAAGATTCTACACAGAGCTTTTAGATAGTATGAAGAATATATTAGATGCCTCAACAGGTGGGGCTTTTCTGAGCAAGACTTGGAGAGAAGGCCAAAATTTGCTTGACAAGTTGGCTCAAAACTCCGGGTGGACGACCAGGAATGCTCCTATCACTCCAGTGGTACATTCTGTACCTCTGAATCCATCCAACACTATGGAGGAGAATATGGCAACTTTATTGACACAAATGAGCATCCTGACAAAGAAAGTGGAAGAATCTGGGGTCAAGCAGCAGGTTCACATTGTAGACACTACCAATGGTAGTTTATGCACATCTTGCATTAGCCAACCCATAGGTAATTGATTTCACGTCCAAGCAACGGTCGTAGTCAATATAACTTGGTTTAATAAGTCCAAGATCGATCCCACAGAGAATTAACCTACCAATTGCAACTTTCACAACCCCAAAAGTACTTCCGAATCAAGTTCCCAAACTTTGAATATATATTTGTGTGTTTTCGAACAACTACTTTGCAAGAATTAAAGAATGCTTTAAAAGAAAGAATTGAGTATTGAATAAAATAATATAGAGAAAGACTAAGGTATTGATTTCCCCTACTGACGGAATCCCTTATCGTTATGCTCTTACAAATTGTTAATATATTCTATCAATCATGAACGCTATGTGTATCGTAACCCTCTCCCGAGCAATTACAATAATTTACTAGTGCACTCTCCCGAGCTACCCTAGCTAGCTTTAATTTGAATAGTTCACTTTAGATTGCACCCAAGACTTCGTTATTCCTAATCCCGTCTTTACGCCTAAAATTATAGATTCCTCTAATAACCTAGGTGTGGTGTTGTTCAACAATAAACCTAAATATGCACTCTTTTCCAAGTTATGCACACTAAATAGGCACCGCTAATTGGGAGCTCTACCAATTAACTACAATAAGAATGAAGTTGAACAAATAGAAATCTAAGTCACAATTTGTAATCACATAAACGATAAGTTCATCTATCAATAGGTTCCATCAAAACCTTAGAAAAGAATTTAGCTACTCATGCTTGAAGAAACAAGAATAATAATTGAAATCATAAAGAAATACTTGATATAAAAATAAAGAAAGAGTTTGAGAGGAGTCTCTCCTACTAAAACCTTGCAAAAGTATTGAAGAAATAAAGTACATGCCTCTATGGGGCAAACTAGGAGTTTATATAGAGGTTTTAGAGCTAAGAAAACAAATTAGAGTCCACTTAGGATAACTGCCGCTGGGACCTTCGCGGTTTGTTCGCGGCCGCGAGCGGACCGCGAACAGTCAAGATTCAGAGGGCTTCGTTTCTCGCGGTTCATCTGCGACCGCGAGTGGACCGCGGATGAACAGTGCTTCTGTTTCTTCACTGCTTCGTCCAGCCCTCTTCACTTTAGCTCTTCTCTTGGCCTTTTCATCAACTTATGGCTTCAAAATGGCTTTTTAAAGCATCCAATGCATCACATGTACCTGTAAAACACAATCAAACACTAATCAAAGCATTTTGTCCTTTTAACAACATTGTTCTTATAATAAAGTGTGATTATTTAGGGTATAATTATAGTCAAATTCACCTATTATCAATACCCCACACTTAAACCTTTGCTCGTCCTCGAGCAACTTTTAATCACACCTTAGGCCAATTAAAAAATTTTTTTTTCTCCCCCAAAATATGTCACAAAAGCTTATTATACATGAACAACCTAAGATATGTATAATCTTTACTTAACTGTAAATTCTCATGCCCGCACGTTATTACTTACTCTACTTATTACCAAAATCTTGCAAATTTACCTTCTTCCTCTTGAATTACATGCCCTCACAAAAGTTATTGAGAGAAGTTCCCACACATTAACAATTCAAATACATGGAACTTATAGATATCGGAAAAATTCACTCACTCTCAACAAAGAACATTTATATGAATACAGACACACCATAAGCTTGCCCCTAGTGTAATACTCCACTAATCGAGTTATCCAATCATAGATCAAGAGGTCTTTAAGGGTTGTAATGTAGGCTATGGGACGGGTAGGATACTTTTGGGTGTAGTGACTAACCTCCCTAAGCACTTTTCTTTTCTCTTTCACCACTTTCCCTTTTAGTTTTCTCCCTTATGTCTCCCGAAAACATTTATTCACCTTTATTGGCTTTTAATCCCCATTTTTCTTTTGTTGGTGTAACTGGCCTTTGTAATTTTCATATATACATTGATATCGCTCTTTTTCTCATTGCTTTGCAACACATTTATATTATTTTGGCCAGCTTACTCTTTTCTATTATTTATTCTTGATTTTCCCTTTTCAATTTCCCTTCACCCCACACTTAAACTTTTGCATATTCATTACAATACAAGTGCTTCTAGGAGGTAAAGTAGAACAAATATAATAATTTGAAGAACATTCAAGGGTTATCAAAGAAATAGGCTTGAAGCTCAAAGGGGTTAACTAAGATATAATGTACGGGTGAATTCATGTCTATTGATATATGGGGTTACACAAAGAAATGCCTCTATCCTCTCTACAACCAAACAACTTCTATTTCGCTTTGCAAACACACAGGGCAAGTTCTAGGAATCATGTACAACATACAATGTAAGTAGCAACCTCACACACACATGGCATGCAACTCATTTGGAATCCGGTTTATCTACAAAATCCTATCAATGTTCAAGCAAGCTTTATTGTGCAATTTAAGGCATATTGAGATTCTACAATCAAGTTTAGATGATACATTCTCAAGTTCAATTTACGCTTTTGCTAATGTGCATATTTGGAGTTACATGTTGCCCTTTTTACCTCTACTCCTAAAAAAAAAAAATCTACCTAACCCGGTTCAAATAAAAACCCTTGGAAAAGAACCGTGGTCAAAAGAAAAACCAAGGGGGAATGATACATTACCTATAAAAAGAAAATAAAAAGAAAGAAAAATTCCTACGTGGACTACTTCCCTCAAGAGTACTTGTCCTAAATAGTCCGTCATCAGGAAGAGTCCTCTACTCATATTTTTGGATTTTTAAAATTTTCTGATTTTTTTGTATTTTTATTATTTTATATTACTTACTACACTAATATATACATCATCTACAAGATAAGTTTCCCACCCCACACTTAAAAATATGCCATGTCCTCATGGTATAAACAATATGAAAGCACTAATAGGGTTTAAGAAAACTTACCTGTGACTCACTCGGAGTCGGAAACAGTGGATGGGTCGACATGGCATGCTCTCCCAAGTGCTCTGAACCATGCCATAAACCTGTTCTCTGACCGGGCTTGCCTAGTTGACATGGCATCTAGTCGTGTGTGTAGACCGTCAACTGAAGTGCGTAGGGCAGCCACTTCCTCCTCCATTGACCTCAGCATAGGTCGTGTGGAGTCGGATCTAGACATGCTTGCTCCGCGAGGAGCAGGTCTGGAGGGTCCAGCTGAATCTATGGAGTGGCTGGCCCGGGCCTCCGGTACAGGATCATCATCATCATCTAAGTCAATGGGTGTGTTGTCTCGTCCAACCCGAATAGTGGCGGCTCTAAATGGAGCTTTTGGTAGTAACTCACCGTCAGTCTCATGAACTGGGGTGTGGTTGAGGAGACACAAGGAAGTGACAAGAGATGGGTAATAGAAACCCTTGGCAGTGAGGGATCCCCTCAGTACCATCTCGTCACTAATAACCCGGGCAATATCAACATCCCGGTTTGTTACCAAACACCAAGTCAACAGAGCCCTATTAAAAGTAACATCTGTAGTGTTACTTGAGGGCAGAATGCGGTTGCAAATAATAGAAAACCAACATTTGGCAATGTGAGTGAAACAGTTAGAATGCAGAGTTTGGTTCCGAATCCATACGGGAACACCATCTACACATAAGGCCTCAATTAACATGTCCCATGTGACACCGGGCCTATCATGGTAATAATCAATATCACTCGTGTGTAGTGGTAGGCGAAGTACCTGCCTAATGGTGGGAATATGAGCATCTACATGCTTACCTTTGACGAAAACTCGTCTCAATGAGGAGTACGGGGCGTTGGCATAGAATTCTCTGACCAGCATCTTGTTTACTGTAGTGGGTGTTTCAAAAAGGAACTCCATCTCTCGCCGTCGGATCTCATCATACATTTCCGGCTTTTCCGAGCGGATGGCTATTCTGTCCACTTCAACCTCTTGAAGCCACTTTTTGTTTGCTTTGATGTTAAATGCATTTTCCGCCCCTTCATTGGCAAACCGAGATTCATCATAGGTTGGTTGCCTGGATGAGCTCGCACCATGTCGTGATCTCTTTGGAGCCATGATCCTGTACAATTAAGATAGCCAAAAAGTATATAAACTGTTAGTTAGTGGAAGGCTACTCAGACTTCGCCATCCTTGATAATTCACAATTGACCATCAACTCTGTGTAATTCCCGCAAACTCTTTATCTCACTATTCCCTACATGCCCAATTGCGAACCCCACACTTAGTTCTTGGCACACATGTTATTAACTTAGTCCATCCCAAAAATTATTCAATAACCATTGTAAAAGTTGGCATTATGTCTCCTAATTACCATTAGTCTATTAGTCTCAATGTAATGTGCCCTAACTTAACCAACCAACCCATATATCTTGTAGAACTACTATTAGGGTTTCCAAGTCATAAAATCAACACAAATAACAACCCAACACCCATTCTTCTCCCAACATCAATCGTAGAACATTGTTCCTTAAAGTAAATTCATGGCAAGATTAAAAGCACAATGATAAATCAAGCAACATTCATGAATAGACCCTAACTAAGACTAACTAAATATTTATACAAACTAAACAATCAAAACCTAAAAAAAATGGAGCAAAATAAAAGAGATAAGTAAAGAAACTTACAAGTTATAGTAATGGAGAAGTGGGGTGGAAGAAAGGGATGATTTGTAGAAAAGAGGGATGGGGATTTTTAGAGAGAAGGGAGAGGATTTGAATTTAGAGAGAGAGAGATTTGAGAGGGGAGGGGCGGCTGTTTTTGGGTTATGGGGAAGGGGGGTTAAGTTATTTAGGGTTTAGAAAAAGGGGGGAGGGAAAAATTAAAAAAAAACTTGAAATTTGGCCAACCGCGGAACTGACCGCGACTGTCCGCGGTTCGTTCGCGGCCGCGAGCGGACCGCGAATAGTCGAGATTCAGAGAGGGTATTTTTTCGCGGTTGGCTCGCGACCGCGGATGAACCGCGAACAGAGAAGTTCAGAGAGGGTATTTTTTCGCGGTTCAGCCGCGGTCCGCGAGTGGACCGCGGACAGTGCTCCCTTATAAAAAAGTTCGACTGTTTCAGCAAAAGATTTTTATTTGGTTTTTTATTTTAATCCTTATTACTTACTACTAATATTAAATTACTTACAACATGTTCGTGGGTTGCCTCCCACGTAGCGCCTGAGTTAACGTCGCGGCACGACTCAGCTTAGCGCATTTTACGGCTCGCTGGACCTTTGAGGTTCATTCAAGTGCAATTCTAACTTGTCCTCCATGTCATCCAGGCCTATGTATTGTTTCAACCTCTGTCCGTTTACCTTAAAGGTACGTGCTCCATCCATAGTTTGAATTTCCACGGCTCCGGATTCAAATGCCTCAATTACCTTGAAGGGTCCTGACCACCTTGATTTCAATTTACCTGGGAACAGTCGTAATCTTGAATTGTATAGTAGTACCTTGTCCCCATTTTTGAAGGTACGCTCAACTATATTTTGATCATGGATCCGCTTCATCCTCTCTTTATACAATCTCGTATTTTCAAATGCTAGATACCGAAATTCTTCCAACTCATGTAATCAGGTCAACCTTGCTTTACCTGCTTCCTCCAAGTTGAGATTCAATTGTTTCAGTGCCCACCACGCTTTATGTTCTAATTCAACCGGCAAGTGACAAGCTTTTCCGAACACCAATTTATAAGGAGACATGCCAATGGGTGTTTTGAATGCTGTTCTATATGCCCATAGTGCGTCATCGAGCTTCCTGGACCAGTCGGTTCTTGTAGCGTTCACTGTTTTGGTCAGTACACTTTTAATCTCCCTGTTGGAGACCTCAACTTGTCCGCTAGTTTGCGGGTGATATGGAGTGGCCACCTTGTGTTTAACATCATATTTGGCCAATAATTTCTCAAAGGCTCGGTTGCAAAAGTGTGTGCCCCCGTCACTAATGATGGCCCTTGGAGTCCCAAACCGGGTGAAAATATTCTTCTTCAAAAATCCCACTACCACCTTAGCATCATTGGTAGGTAGTGCTGCAGCTTCCACCCATTTGGACACGTAATCAACAGCAACAAGTATGTACTTATTTCCGTATGAGCTAATGAAGGGCCCCATGAAATCTATTCCCCAGACATCGAATACTTCCACCTGCTGGATTGGATTCATTGGCATCTCATGACGCCGAGAGATGTTCCCGGTGCGTTGACATTCGTTGCAACCTTTCACCCACAAGTGTGCATCCTTAAATACTGTCGGCCAATAGAAACCGGCCTCGAGTATTTTGGCAGCTGTACGAATTCCTCCAAAGTGCCCGCCGTATGCTGAAGCGTGACATGCCTGCAAAACAGAAGATTGTTCTATCTCGGGGACGCATCTCCGGATCATGTTATCAAGACATATCCTAAACAAGTATGGTTCATCCCAATAATAATGCCGACTTTCACGAAAAAATCTTTTCCGCTGGACCGATGATAGGTCATAAGGAACAATGCCACTGGCCAGATAATTAGCGTAGTCAACATACCATGGAGCTTTCAGGAGAGTAGTTGTGAGCAATTGCTCGTCCTGGAAAAGTTTCCAGAATTTCCCCACTCTCTTTGACAAGTTCAGCTCCTTCAAGTCTTGACAAATGGTCGGCTACTTGATTCTCAGTGCCTTTTCTATCTCTGATTTCGAGGTCGAACTCTTGGAGAAGCAACACCCAACGAATTAGGCGTGGCTTAGAGTCCTTTTTATCAATTAGATATCTTAAAGCTGCATGGTCTGTGTAGACGATTACCTTTGATCCTATGAGATAGGACCGGAATTTGTCGAATGCAAACACAACCGCTAGCATCTCCTTTTTCCGTCACTGTGTAGTTTAGTTGTGCTCCACTCAGAGTTCTACTTGCATAGTATATTGGATGCATCAGCTTATCTTTCCTCTGGCCCAGCACTGCCCCCACTGCATAATCACTTGCATCGCACATTAACTCAAACGGTTGATCCCAGTCTGGGGCAATGATGATGGGTGTTGTGACCAGCCTCTTTTTCAATTCCTCAAAAGCAATCCTGCATTCGTCAGTAAAAACAAAAGAATGGTCTTTCTCCAGTAACTTACAGAGAGGGTTTGATATTTTGGAGAAGTCTTTAATGAACCTCCGGTAAAAACCGGCGTGTCCAAGAAAGCTTCTTATGGCCCCGACGGATGTTGGTGGAGGCAACTTTGCAATGATGTCAACTTTAGCACGGTCCACCTCAATGCCTTTGCTTGAAACCCCTGTGCCCAAGTACTATACCTTCTTGAACCATAAAGTGGCACTTCTCCCAGTTTAGTACTAAGTTTGTTTCCATGCATCTTTGTAATACTCTATTCAGATTGGCCAGGCATTCGTCGAATGAATTTCCAACCACCGAGAAATCATCCATGAACACTTCCATAATGTCTTCCACCATGTCAGTGAAAATAGCCATCATGCACCTTTGAAAAGTGGCAGGTGCATTGCATAGTCCGAATGGCATCCTCCCGAAGGCGAAGATACCATAAGGGCATGTGAAGGAGGTCTTTTCTCTATCTTCGGGGGCTATGGAGATTTGATTGTACCCCGAGTATCCATCCAGAAAGCAAAAGTGAGATCTCCCCGCCAACCTGTCAAGCATTTGATCAATGAAGGGAAGTGGGAAGTGATCCTTGCGAGTGGCTAGATTCAGTTTCCTGTAGTCCATGCATATTCTCCATCCGGTGACGGTTCTTGTTGAGATCAGTTCATTGTTGTCGTTTTTCACCACCGTCATGCCTCCTTTCTTGGGTACACATTGGACCGGACTCACCCAGCTGCTGTCTGAGATTGGGAAGATTATTCCCGCATCTAGCCACTTTATTACCTCCTTCTTCACCACTTCCTTCATGTTGGGGTTCAGCCTTCTTTGATGTTCCCTGGAAGGTTTATGTCCGTCTTCCAGGAGGATTTTATGCATGCAATAGGCTGGGCTGATCCCTTTTATGTCTGCCATGGTCCACCCGATGGCAGTCTTGCATTCCTTAAGTACCTGTATAAGCTTTTGAGCCTGCACATCTAACAAACTAGATGAGATAATAACAGGTAAAGTGGAGTTAGGGCCTAAATACTCATACCTGAGGTGTGATGGTAGTGGTTTAAGTTCAAGCTTCAGTGGCTCTTCTATGGATGGCTTTGTTGGTAGGTTTTCTCTTTTTTCTAGGTGTAGGGGTTCGAATTCGATTTCTTGCTTCCAAAATCCCTTCCCTTCCAAGGATAATACCCATTCGGCCAGACATTCACCATTTACTTCTTCCATGTTCATCAGGCATGCTTGCAGTGAGTCTTCGATAGTCAATTCTGCATCGTCGGTT
This sequence comes from Nicotiana noctiflora, assembly GCA_032618575.1. NCBI lineage: Eukaryota > Viridiplantae > Streptophyta > Magnoliopsida > Solanales > Solanaceae > Nicotiana > Nicotiana noctiflora. Next base: position 9,677 of record JASVEL010003224.1, read on the forward strand.
TCCACTATTACATCAATCGCATCGATTAGAGAGCAATTTGCGAACTCACTAGGGCGTCTCATGGATTTTTGCACATTGAAGATGATCTCCTCATCGTTCAACCTCATCTTGAGTTCCCCAGTTTCACAGTCAATTATAGCTCTTCCAGTAGCTAGGAATGGTCTTCCCAGGATTAGGGGAATTTCTTCGTCGACCCTGCAATCAAGAATAACAAAATCGGCGGGAAACACGAACTTCCCAACCTGGATTAGCACATCATCTATAATACCAAATGGACGCTTAACCGTCCTGTCGGCAAGCTGTAAAAGCATAGAGGTGGGTCTGGCCCTCCCAATACCTAACCTCTTATAGATAACTAAGGGCATGAGATTAATGCTTGCCCCTAAATCGCATAAAGCCTTAGTGAAGGCATAATTCCCTATAGTGCATGGGATGGTGAAACTACCTGGATCAGATAGCTTCTCAGCAATGGGTCTGGAGACTACTGCACTACAAGTCTGTGTAAGTGTAACTGTGGCCAAGTCTTGGAAATCAAATTTCCGCGACATTAAATCCTTCATCATCTTAGCATAACCAGGCATTTCTTTTAAAGCTTCAATTAATGGAATGTTTACCTGGATTTGCTTGAGCATCTCGAAGAACTTTTTGTATTGTTCCTCTTTTTGGTGTTTGGCCAACCTTTGGGGGAATGGTGGTGGAGGCCTCTTCTTCCCAGTGACTTGGGATTTTTCTTTTTCTATCACTTTTTCTTCAACCTGCTGCTCTACCTGTTCGGTTACTTTTTCCGCTCCTTGTTGTGCTTCTTTATTATCAGCAATTGGCTGGACCGTGGCTTTTGTCAATCCTGTGGATTCATCCAGTTCAATATGCAATGGCGCAGGTGTCTCAGCCTGTCTGTCAATATTTTCACTTTCATTCTCAGCATCAAGATCTCTACCGCTTCTCAGAGTCACCGCCATTATTTGCTTTGGGATTTGGTCCTTTGGGTTCGTTTGAGTGTCTGCAGGTAATTTCCCTTGAGGCCGATTGTTTAGTGACATAGCAATCGCCCCATCCGCACTTCCATATTTTTGATTGCTCGCGTCATGTGCATCTATTCTCTCATTGGTTTTGGCATTTGACCCGATTACCTCGCCGCATCATAGCTTTCAACTCGCAAACCCATCGTCATGTCTACCCCCTGCTGTGGTGGAGGTGGATAATATCCCTCGCTGCTGATTGCCAAAATTCCGAGGTCTAGGATATGGAGCCATGTCGTGTGGTGGCCTCATACCTGCCGCATTGAATCGTGGCCGGGAGGTCCGTATTGCATCTGGAGCCTGTTGGCCCCAGTTTTGATTACCTTGTCGCCGTCCTCCATAGTTAGCCACATAGTTCATATCTTCATGCTCTGATGATGATGTTCTTGGTCCGCAGCCCATGGATTACCTATGGGTTGGCTAATGCAAGATGTGCATAAACCACCATTGGTAGTGTCTACAATGTGAACTTGTTGCTTGACTCCAGATTCTTCCACTTTCTTTGTCAGGATGCTCATTTGTGTCAGTAAAGTTGCCACGTTCTCCTCCAGAGTGTTGGATGGATCCAGCGGTACAGAGTGTACTACTGGTGTGATAGGAGCATTCCTGGACGTCCACCCGGAATTTTGAGCCATTTTGTCTAGCAAATTTTGGCCCTCTCTCCAAGTCTTGCTCAGAAAAGCCCCACCTGCTGAAGCATCTACAATATTCTTCATACTATCCAGAAAGCCCCATGTAGAACCTTTGACCCAACATCTGCTCAGGAATCCCATGGTGAGGACACATAACAAGCATGCCTTTGAATCTCCCCCAAGTTTCATGTAGTGTTTCCAATGGTTTTTGTTTGAAGCTCACAATCTCATCAATTTGTTGAGTTGTTTTATTGGGTGGATGAAACTTGTTGTGGAATTGTTTGACTAACTCATCCCAAGTTGCAATGGAGTTTATTGGGAGTGAGTTTAGCCATATCTGTGCTGCTCCTGTAACTGAGAATGGAAAAAGTAGTAATCCGATAGCTTCCGGAGTTACATTCGGTTGCCTTTGTGTTTTGCATATTGATAGAAAGTTTTTGAGGTGCTGCTGTGGATCTTCAACCTGAGACCCAGAGAATAATCCCTTGTTTTGCAACAAGTGAAGCATGTTGTTGGTAATCTGGAAAGACTCAGCTTGAATTGCTGGCACAACGATGGCAGTTGCCAAATTATCCGCTGTGGGTTGTGCCCAGTCGAACAATGCACCTTCTTGTGCCTCCCGTGCCTCTTGCATGTTTAGCCCTGCTTGCTGGTTTTGAGCGTTCATGTCACCCATGTCGAAGTCTAGTTTGATTGGTTGTTGAGATTGTTGAATTTGTTTGATGGCTTTGTTACGTGCCCGGAAAGTTTGCTCGGGGTCTGAGAGTCCTTCAATTAGTTCTCCAGTCCTTGCAGATTTTCTAGGCATGCACCTGAATACCCAAATCAACAAACGTCAAAATATTCAATGTAGAGTGTAGAAAGAACCTGAATACACAAGAATCTTGAAGTTCGGTAATGGCAATTGATAATTTCGTTAATTCCCCGGCAACGGCGCCAAAAATTGATTCCACGTCCAAGCAACGGTCGTAGTCAATATAACTTGGTTTAATAAGTCCAAGATCGATCCCACAGAGAATTAACCTACCAATTGCAACTTTCACAACCCCAAAAGTACTTCCGAATCAAGTTCCCAAACTTTGAATATATATTTGTGTATGGTTTCGAACAACTACTTTGCAAGAATTAAAGAATGCTTTAAAAGAAAGAATTGAATGTTGAATAAAATAATATAGAGAAAGACTAAGGTATTGATTTTCCCTATTGACGGAATCCCTTATCGTTATGCTCTTACAAATTGTTAATATATTCTATCAATCATGAACGCTATGTGTATCGTAACCCTCTCCCGAGCAATTACAATAATTTACTAGTGCACTCTCCCGAGCTACCCTAGCTAGCTTTAATTTGAATAGTTCACTTTAGATTGCACCCAAGACTTCGTTATTCCTAATCCCGTCTTTACGCCTAAAATTATAGATTCCTCTAATAACCTAGGTGTGGTGTTGTTCAACAATAAACCTAAATATGCACTCTTTTCCAAGTTATGCACACTAAATAGGCACCGCTAATTGGGAGCTCTACCAATTAACTACAATAAGAATGAAGTTGAACAAATAGAAATCTAAGTCACAATTTGTAATCACATAAACGATAAGTTCATCTATCAATAGGTTCCATCAAAACCTTAGAAAAGAATTTAGCTACTCATGCTTGAAGAAACAAGAATAATAATTGAAATCATAAAGAAATACTTGATATAAAAATAAAGAAAGAGTTTGAGAGGAGTCTCTCCTACTAAAACCTTGCAAAAGTATTGAAGAAATAAAGTACATGCCTCTATGGGGCAAACTAGGAGTTTATATAGAGGTTTTAGAGCTAAGAAAACAAATTAGAGTCCAATTAGGATAACTGCCGCTGGGACCTTCGCGGTTTGTTCGCGGCCGCGAGCGGACCGCGAACAGTCAAGATTCAGAGGGCTTCGTTTCTCGCGGTTCATCCGCGACCGCGAGTGGACCGCGGATGAACAGTGCTTCTGTTTCTTCACTGCTTCGTCCAGCCCTCTTCACTTTAGCTCTTCTTTTGGCCTTTTCATCAACTTATGGCTTCAAAATGGCTTTTTAAAGCATCCAATGCATCACATGTACCTGTAAAACACAATCAAACACTAATCAAAGCATTTTGTCCTTTTAACAACATTGTTCTTATAATAAAGTGTGATTATTTAGGGTATAATTATAGTCAAATTCACCTATTATCAGTAATCCATGGGCTGTAGACTAAGAACATCATCACCGGCATGAAGACATGAACTATGTGGCGAATTATGGAGGGCAACGACAGGGTAACCAGAGTTGGGGTCAGCAGGCTCCACAGCAGTACATGCCTCCTCAACCACAGTATAATGCAGCAGGTATGTGGCCACCAAACAATATGGTTCCATATCCTAGACCTCAGAATTTCAACAATCAACAGCAGGGGTATCATCCACCTCCACCATAGCATGGGGGTAGACATGACGATGGGTTCGCAAGGTTGGAAGCTATGATGCAGCATGTAATTGGGTCACATGCCAAAACCAATGAGAGGATAGACACACATGACGTAGCTATCAAGAATATTGAGGTACAGGTGGGCCAGATTTCTATGTCACTTAACAATCGTCCTCAAGGGACATTGCTTGCAGATACACAAATAGACCCAAAGGATCAAATCCCAAAGTAGCTGATGGCAGTTAATCTGAGAAGTGGAAGACATCTTGATGCTGAGCAGGAAAGAGAGAGAAATAATTTGCAGGCTGAGACACTCACTCCAGTACCCATTGAATTGGAGGAGTCCACCAGGTTGATAGAATTTACAGTCTAGCCAGTAGCTGAAAATAAAGATGTGCAGCAGGGAACGAAGAAAGTAGCTGAACCGGTAGAGCAGCCGATTGAGGAGCAGGTGATAGAGAAAGAAAAGTCCCAAGTGATTGGGAAGAAGAGGCCCCCAGCCCCATTCCCCCAAAGGTTGGCCAAGCACCAGAAAGAGGAGTAATACAAAATGTTCTTTGATATGATCAAGCAAATCTAGGTAAACATTCCCTTAATTGAAGCTTTGAAAGAAATGCCTGGGTATGCTAATATGATGAAAGATTTGATGTCGCAGAAATTTGATTTCAAAGACGTGGCCACCGTGACTCTTACCTAGACTTGTAGTGCAGTGGACTCTAGACCCATTGCTGAGAAGCTATCTAACCCAGGTAGCTTCACCATTCCATGCACGATAGGAAACTTTGCCTTTGCGAAGGCATTGTGTGATTTGGACGAGCATAAATCTTATGCCCTTGGTGATTTATAAGAGGCTGGGCATCGGGAGAGCCAGACCTACTTCCATGTTATTACAGCTTGCTGATAGGACGGTTAAACGTCCATTCAGTATATTGGATGATGTGCTCATCCAGGTGGGTAAGTTTGTGTTTCCTGCCGAGTTTGTTATTCTTGACTGCAAGGTGGACGAAGAAATTCCTATAATCTTAGGAAGACCATTCCTAGCCACATGGAGAGCATTGATTGATTGTGAGACTGGGGAACTCAAGATGAGGTTGAATGATGAGGATATCATATTCAATGTGCAAAAATCTATGAGGTGCCCTAGTGAGTTCGCGAATTGCTCTCTCATTGATGCGGTAGATGTTATAGTGGAGACAGATGATGTAGAATTGACAGCTGAAGATGCACTTCAGACATGCCTGATGAACTTAGAAGAGGTAAATGGTAAAATCCTGGCAGAGTGGGTACTATCTCTGGAAGGTAAGGGGTATTGGGATAGAGAGTTAGAGTTTGAACCTCTACATTTAGAGAAGAGAGAGACCGCTCTAGCAAAACCATCCATTGAAGAGCCACCAAAGCTGGAACTTAAGCCAGTACCAGCTTATCTCAGGAATGAATTTCTAGGCTCTAACTCCACTTTACCTGTTATATCTCATCTGGTTTGCTAGAGTGCAGGCTCAAAATCTTATACAGGTACTTAAAAAATGCAAAATTGCCATTGGGTGGACCATGGCAAACATAAAGGGGATCAACCCCACATACTGCATGCACAAGATTCTCCTGGAAGAGGGGCACAAACCTTCCAGGGAACATCAAAGAAGGCTGAACCCAAACATGAAGGAAGCGGTAAAGAAAGAGGTAATAAAGTGGCTAGACACGGGAATTATTTTCCCAATCTCTGATAGTAGCTGGGTTAGCCCAGTTCAATATGTGCCAAAGAAAGGTGGCATGAAGGTGGTGAAAAATGAGAACAATGAATTAATCTCAACAAGAACCGTCACCGGGTGGAGAATATGCATGGACTACAGGAAGCTGAATCTAACCACCCGCAAGGACCACTTCCCACTTCCCTTCATTGATCAGATGCTTGACAGGTTGGCAGGGAGGTCACACTTTTGCTTCCTAGATGGGTACTCCATGTACAATCAAATCTCCATAGCCCCCGAGGATAGAGAGAAGACCTCCTTCACATGTCGATATGGCATTTTTTGCCTTTAGGAGGATGCCATTCTGATTATGCAATGCACCTGCCACATTCCAAAGGTGCATGATGGCTTTATTCACCGACATGGTGGAAGATATTATGAAGGTGTTCATGGATGATTTCTCAGTGGTAGGGAATTCATTCGATGAATGCCTTGTCAATCTGACAAGAGTGCTGAAGCGGTGCATGGAGACAAACTTGGTGCTAAACTGGGAGAAATGCCATTTTATGGTGCAAGAAGGTATAGTTTTGGGGCACCGGGTTTCGAGCAAAGGTATTGAGGTAGACCGAGCTAAAGTTGATGTCATTGCAAAGTTGCCTCCACCAACATCCGTCAAGGCCATTAGAAGCTTTCTTGGACATGCCGGTTTTTACCGGAGGTTCATTAAAGACTTCTCCAAAATCTCAAACACTCTCTGTAAGTTGCTTGAAAAAGATCACCCCTTTTTATTTTCTGATGAGTGCAGGATTGCATTTGAGGAGCTGAAGAAGAGGTTGGTCACAGCACCCATCATTATTACCCCCAACTGGGAGCAACCTTTTGAGCTGATATGCGATGCAAGTGATTACGCAGTGGGAGCAGTGCTTGGCCAAAGAAAAGACGAGCTGATGCATCCAATCTACTATGCTATTAGAACACTGAGTGGAGCATAGCTAAACTACACAGTGACTGAAAAGGAAATGCTGGCGGTAGTGTTCGCGTTCGACAAATTCAGGTCTTATCTCATAGGATCCAAGGTAATAGTATACACTGACCATGCAGCATTAAGGTACTTAATTGACAAGAAGGACTCTAAGCCACACCTAATTCGTTGGGTGCTGCTTTTACAAGAGTTCGATCTTGAAATATGTGACCGGAAGGGCACCGGAAATCAAGTCGGTGATCACTTATCATGACTTGAAGGAGCTGAAATTGTCAAAGAGAGTGGAGAAATTCTGGAAACCTTTCCAGACGAGCAGCTGCTCACTACCACTCTCCTTGAAGCGCCATGGTATGCAGATTATGCATATTACCTGGCCAGTGATATTGTTCATCATGACCTATCATCGGTTCAGAGGAAAAGATTTTTTTATGAAAGCCAGCTTTATTATTGGGATGAACCCTATCTGTTTAGGATATGCCTTGATAACATGATCTGGAGATACGTCCCCGACATCGAACAATTTTCTGTTTTGCAGGCGTGTCGTGCTTCAGCATATGGTGGCCACTTTGGAGGAGTTCGAACAACTGCTAAGATACTTGAGGCCGGTTTCTACTGGCCAACGGTATTTAAAGATGAACACTTATGGGTGAAAGGTTGCAACGAATGTCAACGCACCGCTAATATCTCCCGGCGTCATGAGATGCCTATGAACCCAATTCAACAGGTGGAAGTGTTTGACGTCTGGGGAATAGACTTCATGGGTCCCTTCATCAGCTCATACGGCAATAAGTACATACTTGTTGATGTAGACTATGTATCCAAATAGGTGGAAGTGGTAGCATTACCCACCAACGATGCTAAGGTGGTGGTTGGATTTCTGAAGAAGAACATTTTCACCCATTTTAGGACTCTAAGGGCAATCATTAGCGATGGGGCATTCGAGAAATTGTTGGCCAAATATGATGTGAAGCACCGGGTGACTACTCCATATCACCCGTAGACCAGTGGGCAAATTGAGGTCTCCAACAGGGAGATAAATAGTGTATTGACAATAATAGTGAACGCCACGAGGACCGACTGGTCCAGGAAGCTCGATGATGCATTATGGGAATATAGGACAGCGTTCAAAACACCAATCAGCATGTCACCGTAGAAATTGGTGTTTGGGAAAGCTTGTCATCTACTTGTGGAACTAGAGCACAAAGCATGGTGGGCACTAAAGTAATTAAATCTCAGCTAGGATGAATCGGGTAAATCTAGAGTCACCGGGTTACATGAGATGGAAGAATTCTGGTATCTGGCCTTCGAAAGCACAAGATTATACAAAAAGAGGATGAAGCGGCTACATGACCAGAATATCATAGAGCGTAACTTCAAAACCCGGGACAAGGTATTTCTATATAACTCAAGGTTACAGTTGTTCCCAGGATTACTAAAATCAAGGTGGTCAGGCCTATTCTGGGTGATTGAGGCATTACAGTCGGGCGCTGTGGAAATACAAACTATAAATGGCTCTCACAAATTCAAAGTAAATGGACAACGGTTGAAACTATATGTTGGCATGGATGACATCGATGAGAAGGTGGAATTACGGTTAGATGAACCTTAAAGGTCTAGCGAGCCTTGAAATGCGCTAAGTTGAGTCATGCCGCGACGTTAAATCAGGCGCTACGTGGGAGGCAACCCACGAAAACTGTTGTAAGTATAAATCATTATAGTTAGTCTATACAAAAAAAATTTGCTGCTAGACGAAAGATTCAGAGACACTGTTCTACCGCGGTCCTTCCGCGAATGCGGACCGGCCGCAGAAAAATAGTCTCTCTGAACCTTCTGCTTCGCGGTCCAACCGCAAACGCGGACCGACCGCGGTCAGACTTGGGCAGCATGGAAAATCAGAAAAACGTTCAAAAATCCCCCCCCCCCCTAATTAACCTAACTCAACTCCCCCCCCCCCTCCCATTATTCTCAACCAGCCGCCCCCCTCTCCCCATTCTCTCTCTAAAACTATATTTTCTCCTCCTTCTCTCTACTCTTTCTTCTCCAATTTTCACCACATTCCTCCACCACTTCCCCAACTCCTTCAAATCCATCTCCCCCCTCTTCCCTCCTTCACAAGTAAGTTTTTCTTCTATTTTTCTTTTTAGTTTATATCTTTAATTTTTTGTAGATTAATTAATTTAGAAAACTTTAGTTTAACACACTTTAATTGTAGTATTTGTGTAATACCATGCTAGGCTTAGTGGATTATGTATATATATATATATATATATATATATATATATATATATATATATATATATATTATTTTAGTATGAATGTTGTATAATTGAGTTGTGGGATTTTGGTGTATTTGAAATTGTTGGGTCTCCATTATGTTGAATTGTGATATTGATGGTGGTTTGGAGACCCAATTCGATGGTTGAATTAGTTGGTGTTGTTTTTCGCCAAGTTTGGCAAAAATATGTTGTAGTATTTGGGTGTTGTATTTTTAGGGGAGATAATGCCTAAGTTTTGGATTGTTTGTTGTTGTATATAATTAAAGATGGTATATGTAGAATTGGGTAATGTTGGAATGCCAAAAGAAGTAAGTGTGGGGTGCACCAGGTAGATTTGGTGAAGTTGTTGGAAATATGGTCAAAAGTAGGAGTTATGGTAAGATAGCACTAAAGGAAGTATATTTGTAGTTCACGGATGGTGAAGTATGAGTAGCCAACCGATGTAGTAACGTGATGGAAATTTTTGGTTGTTTCTTTTTGTGCAGGATTATGGCTCCTAAAAGATCCAGGAATGCGGCAAGCTCGTCTAGGAAACCAACCTATGACGAGTCTCGGTTCATGGGCGAAGAAGCTGAAGCGTACTTTCATGCCAAGGCAACTAAAGCTTGGCTACAGGAGATCGCAATTGACAGGATGGCTCTTCGGTTTGAAAATCCCGATATGTACAAGGAGATCCGACGCCGGGAGATGGAGTTTCTGTTCGATGATCCGACCCTCATCAACAAAATGCTAGTTAGGGAGTTCTACGCGAACGCACCCTACGGAATGGCCAGGACAGTCTTCGTCAGAGGTAAGTATGTTTGGGCTAAAATACCTACTATTAGGCAGGCTCTTAGACTGCCCGCTTTTTCTAGTGACGTGGACTTTTACCACGATAGGCCCGGCGTCACTTGGGACACCTTGATTGAGGCCTTGTATGTCAATGGTCATCCCATATGGATAAGAGACCAAAGTACTCTAAATTCTAGCAGCTTTACTCATACTGCCAAGTGTTGGTTCACGATTATTTGTAACCGTTTTCTGCCCTCTAGCAACACAACATATGTAAACTTTAATAGGGCATTGGTGACATGGTGCTTTGTCAACCAGTGGGGCGTTGATGTTGCCCGCTTGATAGGTGATGAGATGGTGCTGAGGGGACCCCTCAAATCCAAGGGATTTTACTTCCCGTCTCTTGTCACTTCTATGTGCCACTCCCACCAGACTCCGGTACTACGTACGGATGGTGAGCTTCCTAAAAACGCCCCATTCAAGGCTTCTTACATACGAGTGGGTAGAGGCACCGACCCTATTGATATAGATGATGAAGATAACCCTGTGCCGGTTGTCCAGTCCCGGCATTCCACTGACTCCGCCGGCCCTTCTAGGCACGCTCATTATGGAGCTGGCCTATCTAGGTCTCAGTCCACTAGACCTATGCTTAGGTCTATGGAGGAGGAGGTTGCAGATTTACGCGCCTCAGTGGACGGTCTATACACGTGCATGGACGTGATGTCTCAAAGGCAAGCTAGGACTGAGAACAGGTTCATGGCATGGTTCTGAGCTCTGGGTCGCGCTGGCAATGTCGACCCCGCCACCGTCTCTGACTCTGAGTAAGTCACACGTAAGTTTTCTCACCCTTCTGAGCTATACATGTATTATTATGCCATGAGGACATGACATGATTTTAAGTGTGGGGTGGGAGACTTATCTTGTATGTTGTACAAGTAGTTGTAGTTGTAAATTATATTAGTTGGTTTGGCCTGATGATGGACACTTGGCGACGGGTTTCTTAAGGGTCTAAGTCAGAATAAAAACACAAAAAAAAATAAAAAATTTGAAAAATCCAAAAATATGAATAGAGGACTCTTCCTGATGACGAACTATTTGGACAAGTACTCTTGAGGGAAGTAGTCCATGTAGGAATTTTTCTTTCTCTTCTTTTCTTTTTCTAGGTAGTGTATCACCTCCCCCTTGGTTTTTCTTTTGACCACGGTTATTTTCCAAGGGTTTTTCTTGAACCGGGTTAGGTAGATCTTTTTAGGATTAGAGGGGAAAGGTTAACATGTAACCCCAAGTATGCACATTAGGAAAACAAAAATGAACCTAAGAATCTAAGCTTGACTGTAGATTCTAGGATATGCCTTAAATTGCACAATACAACTTGCTTGAACATTGATAGGACTCTATAGATGAACCTAATTCTAAATGAGTTGCATGCTAAGTGTGTGTGAGCTTTTACCTACATTATATGCTTTATATAATACCTAGAACTTACCCTGTGTGTTTGCAAAGCGAAATAGAAGTTGTTTAGTTATAGAGATAATAGAGGCATTTCTTTGTGTAACCCCGTAAATCAATAAACTATGAATTCACCTGTAAAAAATATCCTAGTTAACCCCTTTTAGCCTTAAGCCTGTTCTTTGATAACCCTATAAGGTTCATAAAAATTGATATCGTATATTGTTCTACTTTACCTCCTAGAAGCACTTGTCTTGTATCGAATATGCAAAAGTCTAAGTGTAGGGTGAAGGGAAGTTGAAAAAGGGAAAATCAAGAATGAATGGTAGAAAATGGTGAACTAGAAAAATAATGTAAATGCGTTACAAAGCTATCAAAAAAAAAATATTATCAATGTATATATGTAAAATAGAAAGGCCAGTTACACCAACAGAAAATTGGGGATTAAAAGCGAATGAAAGGTGAAGGAAAGTTTAGGGGAGGCATAATAAAAAAGTTTGAAGGGAAATTGTGAAGAAGAAAGTGCTTAGGGAGGTTAGCCACTATAACTAAAAGTATCCTACCCGTCCCATAGCCAACATTACAACCCTTAAATACCTCTTGATTTGTGATTGAATAACTCGATTAGTGGAGTATTACACTAGGGGCTAGCCTATGGTGTATCTGTAGGCATATAAATGTTCTTTATTAAGAGTGAGTGAATTTTTCCTATATATATAAGTTCCATGTTCTAAATTGCTTATGTGTGGGAACTTCTCTCAATATAATTGTGTGAGGGCATGTAACCCAGGAAGAAAAAGGTAAATTTGCAAGTCTGTGATAATAATTAGAGTAAGCAATAATGTGCTGGCATTTGAGTTTACGGTTAGGTAAGGATTTTGCATATCTTAGGTTAACCATGAATGATAGCTTTTGTGACATATTTTGGGGGAGACATTAATAAAAATTGGTCTAAAGTGTGATTAAGGTTGCTCGAGGACGAGCAAAGGTTTAAGTGTGGGGCATTGATAATAGGTGAATTTGACTATATTTATGCCCTAAATAATCACACTTTATTATTGTTTTGATATTGTTTATGATGACAAAATATTGTTATTAGTGTTTTTGGTGTGTTATAGGTACACATGAGCTATTGAAGACTAAAAGAGCAGTTTTGGAGTTATAAGATGGTGAAAAGGCCAAGTGTAGAGCAAGATTGAAGTTTGTTCTGAAAAATAAAGTGAAGAATCCGCAACACTGTTCTGCCGTGATCCAACTGCGAATGCGGACGGACCGCGGTAGAAAGGGCTCACGGAATATCTGAAGATTCAGAGAGGTTGTTTTTCCGCGATCCAACCGCGAACGCGGATGGACCGCGGTTGAAGCCGGAAATTTGAGGGACAAAATTGTTAAGACGCAATTAATGTAACCTAAACCCTATATATAATGATAGGATTCGCCCAATAGAGGCAAGTAGTATATTATTCATTACTTTTACAAGAAAACTAGTAAGAGAGAACTCTCTCAACATCTTTCTTTCTTTTACATTGAATCTTTGATTATGAATTCAATTATCTATCTTGTTTCTTTGATTATGAGTAGCTAATTCTTTATCTAAGGTTTTGATGGAACCTATTGAGTGATGACCTTCTGGGTTGTGTGATTACAAATTGTTAGCTAGATTTCTATTTGTTCAACTTCGTTCTTGTTGTAGTTAATTGGTAGGATCCCCAATTAACTGTGCTTATTTAGAGTGCATAACTTGGAAAAGAGTGCATAGTATTGTTGAACAACACCATACCTAGATTATTGGAGGTATCTATAATTGTAGGTGTAAAGGTGGGGTTAGGAATAAAGAAACTTTGGGTGCAATTAAAGTGCCGTTCAAATTAAAGATTGTTAGAGTAGCTCGGGAGACTACACTAGTAAATTATTGTAGTTACTCGGGAGAGAATTACGGTAAGAATAGCGTTCATGTTTGATAGAATAATATTGACAATTTGTATGAGCATAAACAGAAGGGATTCCATCAATAGGGAAAATCAATACCTTAGTCTTTCTCTTCATTCTTTACACAACATTCAATTATTTCTTTCTAGTCTTTAATATCTTGCAAAAGTTAGTTAGTAGAAAACATTCCACAAAAATATATTCAAAAGTTTGGGAAGCTACTTCAGGAGTATTCTTGGGTTGTGAAAGTTGCAGTTGATAGGTTAATTCCCCGTGGGATCGACTCTGGACTTAATTGACCGGATTATATTGACTTCAACCGTTGTTTGGACGTGAATCACCTTTCAACAATAAATAAGAGGTTTCATTTTTCAGATAGCAGGAGGAAAGTACATCTCTATGCCTACATGTCTATATCCAGGTGATATTATGAAAGTCACCAAAACCGGGTATAATGAGAAAATATATCTCTATGCCTTATCTCAAGTACGTATATCAAATGCAATGCATCTCAATGATGAACTCATGTACTCACACTCTCAGAGTTCTCAATCTCGTATTCTCACCCATCATGCTTAATACTCAGCACACTCAGTACTGTACAAGGCAGATCCTGACCAAATGCAAATAAACCAAGGGAAATCCAGCCCAAGATGTAAATAAACCAGGGTGGATCCAGCCCAATGCAAATGAACCAAAATGTAAAAATTGTGCCCACTGTGGATGCGCAGACTCTGGAGGGACCGATCCAGACCAATCACAGTAATAAACCAAATCCTGGCATGAATTAATAAAGACTGTTACGGCGTTCAACCCAATCCCATAAATATCACTCATAATCGGCTCTCGGCCTCGCTCAGTCATCAATTTCTCTAATCTTGGGCTCACAATACTCATGCTAAGCAGCCTTAATCAATAATACGAGATGTGGCAATATACGATAATAGAGACTGAGATATGATATTTAATGATGAATGTGACTGAGTACATAACTGCAATTAAGTAAATAATTCAACAATAATGAATGACCACTATGGGTCCCAATAGTACCATCATATAACCTAAATATGATTTCTAGAATAAATTACAGCTCAAGTGCTCTAACACATATAGTACAATAAGAATGTTCAGATAAAATAGCTACACAGTTTCATGGAATTGACTAAATCACAATTTACAAGGTGCATATCCACACACGCATCGCCTAACATGCGCGTCATCTCAACATCAATCACATAACACATAATTTGGTGTTTCATACTTTCAACACCAAGTTAAGAAGTATTACTTACCTGGAATAAGCCAAATCCAATACTGAGTAAGCCAAATGATGCTCCCAAAATTCCATCCCGCACGTACCAACCTCTGAACGGCTCAAAACCAGCCAGAAGCAACTCAAGAACATCAAATAGTGCCTAAAGAACAATTTCTAATTATAAAAGGTTGAAGTTTTAATCAAAGGCCCACAATTGACCAAAAAATAAAACCTCGACATGCGCCTTGTAACTTTATAAAACTTATAAAATCCGACAACCCATTCAATTTCGAGTCCAACCATACTAAGTTTACTCAAATCCGACTCAAATCAATGTTCAAAACTCAAAAAGATACTCTATGAAACTTTAGACAAAAACTCCCAATTTCTCTTTTGAAACCCTTAATCAAATGCCAAAAACGAAGATAGATTTATGACATAAAATAAAAAATGAGTAGAGAACACTTACCAAAATCCATTTGGTAAACAATTGCTTAAAATAGTGCCCAATTTTGAAGTGTCTAGATCAATATATGATAAAAATGGTCAACCCTCGAACTTAAAGCATTCTTCCCATCGTTTTTGCATTTGCGTACACTAGGTCGTTGTGAGCACGTGATTTTTGGCCCAAACAATTAATTCCAAAATAAAAATATAAAAATGATTTTTGATTGCAATGGGTTTGATTATTGTTTAGAAAAGATCAATGTGTTTTAATTGTTAAAAAATAAGATGAAAGAAATTTGAAATGAAATACAAAGTGAAATTAATTGGAAAATATCAAAAAATGTAGGGTAATTACTAGGAAATTTGAAAATCAAAGAAAAATACAAAAAATTATGAAATAAAAGAAAATACATCAGCATAAAATGTATAAGGAAGACAAGTCTAAAATACAAGGAAAATACATAAATTAAATAAATAAATACAATTTGGAAATACAAAAGTAGGATAAATACAAGAAATACAAAAATACAAGGTGTATTTGGGCCAAATACACGAAATAATTAAGCACAAATCAACACCCAATAAGACCTGGCCCAATTCATAATTGAACCAGCCATCTTTGAAAAACCAAACAACTTCGTAACTAACGAAAAACCTGGACCGTTGATATAATCAATCAACGGACCAAATAAGGCGGTTGCCATGCGAATTAAACGACGACGTGTAAAGGAAATAATCACAGTCGTTCATTTGGTTAATCTAACGAATGAGATCAGAGTCACACTTAAACCAAACGACGTTGCTTAAATAAATAAATCACAGCCGTCTAGAAATCTAATCTAACAGACAGGAGTAAGGTTACACTTAAACCATACGTCGTCGTTTAAAGGCCAAAGTGATCCTGGCCGTTCATCTCAGCTAATCCAACGACTGATAACTAACACCCTAAGATTAATATATGTCCTCCCCTCCCCCATTCATTTCATATCAATACAAACACACCTGCATACACCAAAACCCTAGCCGCCTCTATATCCCCCTCCATCTCTCACAGACCACCGGAACTCTATCGGTGGTCTACTCCTGTTCGTCTTCTCCGACTCAGGCCATCACTCACAAACCCCCTTCCTTTCTCCTCTAACACCCAACCCCACTAGTCTTACCCAAATACCCCACCATCTCCCAGTTCTTGAAACTCCGGTCGCCGGAACCCTAGCCGGCGACCACCCAAACTATGAGTCAGTCTCCCACCTTAACACCCCAGAACCTCCTTAAAACACTCTTTCACTCCACCCAAGTCACATATTTTGAATATCAGCCAAACTTATCGAATATTCAATAATATCTCGCCGGTACCCTACTCCGGCGGACACCCAAGACTAAAGTATTTCTAAACCATAACCAGGGTCTCCAAATACCCCCTTTCATATCCAAACTAGACTTCCAGAGTCCATATGAAAGATCTATTAGCAAAAGAGACTCAAAGTCTCTGAACCACTGGAAAACCAAGAAAGAAAAGAAGAAAGAAAAGAAGAAAGAAAGAAAAGAAGAAAGAAGGAAAAGAAAAATAAAGGAAAAAGAAAAAACCCCCAAAAAGCTAAGTACCATGAGCCCACCTTTGTTTCCTGTGTTTCCATTTTCTGTGTTCTTATTTGTTAAAAAACCTGAATCTATTGCATGTGTATGTTTCGATTAAGTATTCTTCGTTCTGATTGTAACTATCTGTAAATCGCATGATGTTAGTTGTTTTATGCTCTTGTTCAATAGATCTTGTCTCAACTAGGGTTTTGATTAATTACGATTCAACCATTATCGATTTGTCTCTCTGAGTTCTGATTAATTTTAAAATTAGTTGTAATTGGGGCTATATATACAAGATTACATAAAATTAGCTATTATTGCAATACGATTTATATGTTTGCTTCTTCTGAACTTCTGAGTACTTAGTCACATTTAGGATATATGTGCAAAATATTATTGTGGCCATTATTGCAACACAGTATAATTGTTGACTCGTAAAGTCATTCGTGATTATTTTTTGTAAAGTGGTTAACCCCGAAAGGGTTTAACTTAGTCTAAAATTGGCTAAAACATAAGGTCAAGTCTCAAGGGTTATATTTTAAACACTGTTAATCACCCCAGGTCTTAACAGACCTTAGGGTAGGTAAAGGGGAATGAGAATTGGTATTTCTGAGGATAATATAGAAGTAATGGGGGTATAAATGACAATGAGGCCTGGTTTTACTGAAAATATATGAATAATAAAGGGTAGATTAGGCATAGTTAAAAGGTAAATATGCAATAAATCTTAGCAAGTGAGGGCAACTAGGTCAATTCCGCCCAATAGAACAATAAAGAATTACCTAGAACCTTCTAGCAGGGGTTCAAGTGCATTTTCGTTAAAAATACCCTATACTTAACTGAAATAATTGAAAAAGAGTTGGGGTGGGAAATATGAATAATTAATTCAAAATTCCCTCCCAATTCACTCTATAAATAGGCTGTCTTAGGCCTAAATTAAGGGTTCCATATTTTCTAGAGGGTTCAGACTTTAGAAGTTCAGATTTTTGGGAAATTTTGAGAGAGTTTGAGTTTAAGAGAAGTTCAGAATCACTAAAGCTCTGAAACTTTTATATTAAAATTCTACTGGTCTTCTACTTAGCTGATAGTTTGAGTACTATTTTCTGAGAACCTCTGCTGGTTGTTTCTCTGCTTGTTTATTTCAACTTTGCTGGGGTTTACAATTTGCTCGAGTTATTTGCTGGTTTACCTCCTGGATTTTCGGGATTTTTGCTGTGTTGATTCATTCATGTTTGTTGTTGCTTATCATCGTTATTGTTGCTGATTTTCCTTCTTCTCCAAAGCCTAGAACTCATCAATTTGTATTTGAATCAGGTACACATTACTATGACCTGGAGCTGTATATGAGAGGCTGTTGAAGAAATAAAATTATCATCATGTTTTAGCTAATCATTTGTATACTTGTAATTTCGTTATGTAGCTGTAGTTGTTAGATTCCTGTAATTCTATTAGGACTGGTTGTAATAAGTATTAGATTAGACTTAGTAATAACTATGGTGACATAAACGGTAGGCTAAATAGACTGGGTAAAATGATCACTTAAATTTAAGGTTAAAATTGATAAAATCATAGTTAAATCACCTGAATTTGAACTATTATAAACTAAACTAGAAGTATAAACGCCTAGACGTTCTATAAATCTAGTTCTGAATCTGAATTAGTTAATTGCTAAAAGCATGGATAGCTTTTAATCCCAAATTGTATACTGTTATTCAAGTCGATATGGTTATAAATTTGTTTCGCAATTTTGCAATATGAATGTAATTTGGATTCTCTTAGTTAAACTAGAGTAATGTCTTCTCTAACTGAGTAACATGATAGAAACGATTAGTATGGTTGTGAGCACGTGATTTTTGCCCCAAGCAATTGAATTCCAAAATATATAAAAATAATACACAAATGATATTTGTTTGCAAATTGTTTGATTTGTGTAAAATACCAATGTTTGTTTGAAATAAAATTGAAATAAAAATACAAAAAAGGAGTTAATTAAGAAAATATCACAAAAATTGTAGAACAAATGCTAGAAATTGGAAAATAAAGCAAAAAATACAAAACTATTGGAATATTAAGGAAAAAATACAAAAAATGGAAAATAAATAAATACATCAGTGAAAATAAATACAAAAGAAAAATACAAAGTACAAAAAAAGAAAATACAAAAAGATTAAATAAAATACAAGTCATAAAATAATAAAAATACAAAAATACAATATAATGGTAATTTTGGCCAAACACATACTACACCCAGCCCAAAACTATAACACATTAACGAGGCCCAAACGAAACAAGCCTGGTCTGCCCAGTCTAAAGACCAAACGACACCGTATAGGTGTTTTAATTTAAGCCGTTGATGATTTAAATCAACGGACATGGTAAGGCGGTGCATCTCTTAATTAAACGACATCACATTTGAAATCAATCTCATCCGTCCAATACAATTAATCAGACGGACAAGGCTAATAAGCCAATTAAACTAATGTGATGACCCAAAGGGTCATCACTTATTTTTATTAATCATTTCGAGCTTCTGAGGCCTTGAAAACCTCATTCCATGTTGCCTCAATTTACGTGCACAATCCGAGCATGTAGCCGGAAAGATTTTGTGATAGAAAATATGAATTCTATGAGAAATGTGGATAAAATGATATTAATATTGATATGGTTGACTTCGGTCAACATTTTTGGTAAATAGATCCGGACCCGAGATTTGCTGGTCCCGAAAGGTCCGTAGGAAAATATGGGACCTGGACATGCGTCCGGAGTCGAATTCCGAGGCCTAGAGCCAAGTTATGAATTTTTCTGTGAAATTGTTTTTGATGTAATTATTAAAGGAAAATGAATTAATTGACCTTGGTATCGGGCTCGTATTTTGGTTCCGACGCCCGGTACAAGTCTTAAATATTATATATGTGCTCTCTGCAAAGTTTGGTGACATTCGGATGTCGTTTGATATGTTTTGGAGCTTGAGTTCCAAGTTGGAAAGTTTTGAAAGCCAAAAGTATGAAAATCATAAACTTTAGGCTTAATTTGATGAAAACGATGTGATATTGGCGATGTGATCGCACGAACAAGTTCGTAATGTGTTTTTGATATTGTGTACATGTTTGGTTTGGAGCCCGGGGGCTCGGGTAAAGATTTGATAGGCCGTTGGATGAAATTCTGAATTTTTGAACTGCTGGTTTTTCACCCAACTGTTGGCTTTGCAATTGCGAAGAATTTCTCGCAATTGCGAAGGGGACAGTGTAAGGCAAGGCTCGCGAATGCGAAGTCCCCTCATGCCCAGCCTTGTTCGCAAATGCGAACAATAGTTCGCAAATGCGAACATTCCCATATCCTGCATGTGTTCGCAAATGCGAACAATAGTTCGCAAATGCTAACAACCCCATATCCTGCATGTGTTCGCAAATGCGAACAATAGTTCGCAAATGTGAACATCCCCATATCCTGCTGGCTTCGCAAATGCGAACAAAAGTTCGCAAATGCGAACTTCCCAACTTTAGCTTATTTTTCAAACTCCAGAAATTGGTCGGGGTTTGCAATTGCGAACCCATGTTCGCAAATGCGAACACAGAGACCTGTAAATCACGATTTCTAGCGTCATTCCTTACATTTCACAACCCAAAAACACCCATTTGCGATTCTTCACGGACTTCCTCTTCTTCAAAACAATTGTAAGTCACTTTTTACTTAATTCTTTCAATTCCTAACATCATTAAACATGTTTTTCAATAGAAATCAAAGGTTTTCATGGTAGAATTTCTTGTTTTGGTAGAATATAGGGTTTTTCATAAATTGAGAAATTGGACCTCGAATTGAGGTCCGATTTTGAAACAAATCATATACTTGAACTCATGGGGGAATGGGTAACCGAATTTTGGTCCGAACCCCGAGTTCCGACCATGTGGGCCCGGGGTCGAAATTCACTATTCCGGGCAGAATGTTGTAAAAGTTGTAATTGGCCTTGTGAATTAGTTTGTTGAGTAGTATTGATGATATTAAATCAATTGTGTATAGATACGATTGGATTGGAGCCAAATTTGAAAGGAAAAGGCATTGCCACGGATTGAATTGTTCATAAACATTCGAGGTAAGTGTTTGTTCTATCCTAGCTTGAGGGAATAGGATTATGTGCTATGTGATCGAGTGCGGTGTATGGGCCGTGGTGACGAGCATCCATACACTGGCGTCTAGCATGACCGTGAGTCATTGTTAATACTTGTTGTGAGATATTTTGAAGATAAATTGTTGAACCCTTGCCGGGTTGTAGAATTGTTATTGTTCTCCCTTGTCGGGACTTGTTGTGAAGTGAGATATCGATTGCCCTTGCAGGGACTTTGTTGAAATGATTATTGTGTCCCTTGCCGGGATGGTTCATGATTTGTTGTTTTCTTTCTCTGCCCTTAACTGTGATTGTTATTTGGGTGAGGAAGAGTGATAATGCACGAAGGGTGATGCCGTGCCATGATTTATTATTTATGCACGAAGGTCAATGCCATGCCATGTTTTATTATTTAGCACGAAGGGTGATGCCGTGCAACTATTTGTCATTCCTTGACTTGATATTACTTGTGTTTCCAATATACCTTGTTTTCCTTGTGAACTTATTAACTGTTGTTAATTGTTGAGTTCTTTTGAGATATTCCTTATTGTGTTATTACTTGGTTAATTCTTGTTATTTGTGGTAATATATATAATATAGAATTGGGATCGTGTGGCGCGCCGACCACTTTTATAATAAGAAATAGGATCGTATGGCACGCCGACCACTTTTATATTAAGAAATGGGATCGTGTGGCACGCCGACCACTTTTATATTAAGAAATGGGATCGTGTGGCACGCTGACCACTTTTATGATAAGAAATGGGATCGTGTGGCACGCGGACCACAAAGTGATTTGAATATTGGCATTGGCCATAGTTGCCGGTAGCCTATTGATACAGTTGAGAGCGGGTGGTATGCCTACCACAAGATATAATTATTAATACAGTTGGGAGCGGGTGGTACGCCTACCACAAGATATAATTTATTGATACAGTTGGGAGCGGGTGGTACGCCTACCACGAGATATGAAAAGAAAAATCAAGAATTGAGACACGAAAGTAAGATTTAATTCTGTTGATTAGATTAATCTGGTTATTATGAGTTATTGGCTGTTATTGCAGAGCAGAGTATTTCTTTATAAATGTTTATATATATATATATATATATATATATATATATATATATATATATATATATATATTGCAACTGCACAGGTTTATGTGGGTGTCTGGTCCTAGGCTTGTCACTACTTCGCCGGGATAGGCCAGGCACTTACCAGCACATGGGGTCGATTGTGCTGATATTACACTTCTGTGCGTTTTTGCACAGGTCCAGGTTACGATCAGGAGCAGCAGCAGTAAATATTTTGCGTGGGAGTTGATCATACTTGAGATCGAGGTAGCTTGCAGACGTCCGCAGGCCCGGCGTCTCTCTCTTTACTTATGTTAATAGCTGTAGTCTCTTTGTTCCGAGACAAATAACTTATGTTATATTTCTTTCAGAATTTTATGTGTAGTATTCAGTAGTAGTTCGTGAGTTGGTGACTCCACGTCTTGGGTAGAGGATTTCAGTATTATTTTTCCTTGAAACTGGTTATTTCTGTTTCGATAAAGTCTTCCGCACTTATTTAATCAAAGTTATAGTTTTGTTGATAAATTAATTATGAAACATTATTAAAAACAGGATAGTATGAATACAGTGGCTTGCCTAGCTACCACGAGTAGGCGCCATCACGATCCCGATGTTGGGGGAAAATCCGGGTCGTGACAAGTTGGTATCGGAGCTCTAGGTTACATAGGTCTCACCACTCACGAACAAGCTTAGTAGAGTTTGAGAGGTAGGTACGGAGACGTCTGTACTTGTCCTCCAGAGTCTATTGAGTTAGGAAAGAGTCTCTCATTTGTTCTTTCTTATCGTGCGAATTTGTTCTTCAAAATGTTAAGTTAAAATTTCCACTCTTGTCTTCCCACGAATGGCATAGTCACGTACCGCTTATCCAGCAGAACAATGGCACAGGCTGGTGATAGATCAACTACGCCTTCAAAAGTTTTACGGAGGACGGATAGGTTTCACCAAAGTCTTCGCTACTACCTTCAGCGGTGCATCTTTTGAGAACCCACGAGATTGTACTTGACAGTTCTTATGAGGAATTACAGAACGTGGGAATAGTCGAATGCGAGGGGTTCATTTTACTGTGCTACGGAAGGCACACAGAAGTAGTGGAAAGATAATGTATTTACCTCACCAGTTATGGTCCCAACGGAAGATGCAATTATATCAGGAGATCACCTAATAAATCGTGTTGGGTTTCAACGGACCTAGACGTCCGGTCGATGTGATGGAGTCGTGAAGGACAAATATGATGAGTTATTGGAATGTATATATATGGTATGGAAAGGTCCTCCAAATAATTTATACATATTTAAGGTTGTTTCTTTTCATGGGGTAAGAATCGCCCCCAAAGAATGACGAAGAGTATATGAGTAAATGGGGTAGCTCAGCAGTGTTAAGCCAACATAGCAAAAGAGAAAATTGGCCGTCGATGTTTGTGACAAGCCTACGAAGAGGGCAAGCCGGCCAATGCAATGCTATCTACTAAACTCTATTTTTAGAAAATGTTATGAAGACGTCACCCCCGAGATTCTCTGCAATATGTAGTATATGCGATCTGAACGGTTGTACCAGGTCACAATGACTGTGTCTGAATATATATTGTCATGATAAATAAGTTAACTGAGCCTTAAAGAAATTGTCGTGAATGTGGAATTTTGGAGAAATATAATTTTAGGAAAGCACTCAGGCTACGCGCTCCATTGTAGTTAATATTTATCCTACATGTCCAGCCAGATGTATAGGTCAGGATGTTAGAGGTGGAGGTGAAAATCCTAGAGGTGGAGACCCAACCATTGATATAATATTTATGGTATGAGGGAGGTCACTACACCAGATGTGGTCATCATACGTATAATTCAGATTGTTATAGACAGAATAATTTTCCCTTAGTTTGATTTGGTTTTTGAAAGAAAATTTAGGCGAGTCTGTTTAACATGCTCCATTCATGAGCGAGCATCGTAATCATACTACTTAGAGAAATACTCCCATTGAGATATTACATGAGGATAGACATCCCTATTATTAGGTGTTAGTCACTAAATATCCATGAGGCTAAGAGTGACTTTATATTACTTATTACAGTGGGTTTTGATATAATTCTCGGAATAACTAATTTTAATCGTTAATTGTGTGCCCTATCAGTATGAGGGTTCATTTTATGTCGTGATTATCTTTGACGGACAATTATTGAAAGGAAGAAAGAAAGGAAATGAAAAATTTCAGATTATATGATGTGCAAGCACTGTGATTCAGAGTTGAGGATGAGATCCTCCAATTTTTTTGGCATAATGTGAAATATTTCTAAGCCGAGCTTCAAGCTGCGGTGGATATCATATGAGGACTGGGTCCTGGTAGTAAGAGTTTATGTGTTTAAAATTCTTCTTTTATGAATTAATATTTTCGTATTGCATTCGTAAATAAGAGTCATGTCCGTTAGGACTATTTGACAATTCTTGTATAGTTTCTATTCATATTTAGCCATTTCTATTTTGAAACCGTTGAGCTTAGCCTTTGAGACGAGCACCAGGTAAGGATAAATATGACGCATTAATTTGGGGAAATAATCACGAGGTCACCATACCTCATTCTGAGTAAAGTGGGATTTGTAGAATAAGGTATTTGATAACAGGGTTAATTGACAATGTTGTAATTTAAGAACAACTCTTATGGCCAGACTTCAGAGTCATGCATATGTGCATACGCATGAGGTGTTCGTGCCTTATTTAGACTTGTTCGTTGTAGTCTTTATTGTTTCCATATTGACATACTCCTGCAGTCATTAGGAGCATGCGCAACATCTCAGAGTGACTTTGCAGACTCTGAAAGATAATCAGCTATATGCCAAATTTTGAAATGTGAGTTCTGGTTGAGTTCGGTAGCATTTCTGGGTCACATTGTATTAGTGGAAGGTATTCAGGTGGACCCAAAGAAGATTTAGGCAGTCCAGAATTGGCCTCGACCAGCTTCAGTGACAGAGATCCGGAGTTTCTTGGGATTAGCAGGTTACTACCGTCGATTTGTAGAGGGGTTTTCTTCTATTGCAACCCCACCGACCAGATTGACACAGAAAGGTGTTCAATTTGAATGGTCAGATGAATGTGAGGCGAGCGTTCAAAAGCTCAAGACAGCCTTGACCACATCACCGGTATTGATTTTACCCACAGGTACGGGACCTTATACTGATTATTGTGATGCTTCCCGTATTGGGCTTGGTGCAGTGTTAATGCAGGATGGCAAAGTTATTGCCTATGCTTCGAGGCAGTTGAAGATGCATGAAAAGAATTACCCAGTGCATGATCTAGAATTTGCGGCGATTATTCACGCATTGAAGATCTGGAGGCATTATTTATATGGTGTAGTATGTCAAGTATACACCGATCATGAGAGTCTTCAGTATTTGTTTAAACAAAAAGAGTTGAATTTGAGGCAGAGAAGGTAGCCGGAATTGCGGAAAGATTATGATGTCACCTTTTTATATTATCAAAAAAAAAAGCAAACGTGGTGGCTGATGCTTTGAGTAGGAAGACAGCCAGTATGGGCAGTCTTGCTTATATTCCAGTCAATCAGAGGCTAATTGCTTTGGATGTTCAGTCATAGGCCAATCAATTTGTGAGGGACACGGTTCAGCGAGGAGGTGCAGGTCACCTTAGATGCTGATGGGATCCTAAGATATGCTTTGGGCGTGTGTTAATGATTTTGGAGGTTCATGGGATCAATTCCTGCCTTCGGCACAGTTTGCTTAGAATAATAGTTATCAATCGAGCATCCAGATGGCTCCTTATGAAGAGTTTTATGGTAGGCGGTGTCGTTCTTCTGTTGGATGTTTGAACCGGGAGAAACTCGGTTATTCGGTACAGATTTATTTCAGGAGGCCTTAGATAAGGTCAAGATTATGCAAGATAGGCTTCGCACAGCTCAGTCTAGACAAAAGAGCTATGCGGATCGCAAGGTTCGAGATATAACTTTCATGATTGGGGAGCGAGTATTGCTCCGAGTGTCGCCTATGAAGGGCGTGATGAGATTTGGAACAAAAAAAAAGGGCAAACTTAGCCCTAGGTTTGTTGACCCATTCGAGATTCTTGATCGTGTGGGAGATGTGGCATATAAACTTGTCTTGCCACCTAGCTTATCAGTTGTGCATCCAGTGTTTCATGTGTCCATGCTTCGAAAATATCACGGCGATCCATCGCAAGTGTTAGATTTTAGCAATGTCCAATTGGACAATGAGCTATCTTACGAGGAGGAGCCGGT
Organism: Nicotiana noctiflora; assembly: GCA_032618575.1. Classification (NCBI taxonomy): domain Eukaryota; kingdom Viridiplantae; phylum Streptophyta; class Magnoliopsida; order Solanales; family Solanaceae; genus Nicotiana; species Nicotiana noctiflora. The sequence continues at coordinate 35,544 of JASVEL010003224.1, forward strand.
GGCCATTCTAGACCGGCAGGTTCGACAGTTGAGGTCGAAGAGTTATCATTCTGTGCGTGTTCAGTGGAGAGGTCAGCCTCCTGAGGCATCGACTTGGGAGTCCGAGTCTGATATGCGGAGCCGCTACCCACATTTGTTTCCTGACTCAGGTACTTCTTTCTTTAGTCCGTTCGAGGACGAACGGTTGTTTTAGAGGTGGAGATTGTGACGACCCAAAGGGTCATCACTTATTTTTATTAATCATTTCGAGCTTCTGAGGCCTTGAAAACCTCATTCTATATTGCCTCGATTTACGTGTACAATCCGAGCATGTAGCCGGAAAGATTTTGTTATAGAAAATATGAATTCTATGAGTAATATGGATAAAATGATATTAATATTGATATGGTTGACTGCGGTCAACATTTTTGGTAAACTGATACGGACCCGAGATTTGCTGGTCTCGAAAGGTCCGTAGGAAAATATGGGACTTGGACATGCGTCCGGAGTCGAATTCTGAGGCCTAGAGCCCAAGTTATGAATTTTTCTGTGAAATTATTTTTGATGTAATTGTTAAAGGAAAATGAATTAATTGACCTTGGTATCGGGCTCGTATTTTGGTTCCGACGCTCGGTACAAGTCTTAAATATTATATATGTGCTTTCTTTCTGCAAAGTTTGGTGACATTCGGATGTCGTTTGATATGTTTTGGAGCTTGAGTTCCAAGTTGGAAAGTTTTGAAAGCCAAAAGTATGAAAATCATAAACTTGAGGCTTAATTTGATGAAAATGATGTGATATTAGCGATGTGATCGCACGAACAAGTTCGTAATGTGTTTTTGATATTGTGTACATGTTTGGTTTGGAGCCCGGGGGCTCGGGTAAAGATTTGATAGGCCGTTGGATTAAATTCTGAATTTTTGCACTGCTGGTTTTTCACCCAGCTGTTGGCTTCGCAATTGCGAAGAATTTCTCGCAATTGCGAAGATGGCAGATCAAGGCAGGGTTCGCAAATGCGAAGCATTCTTCACAAATGCGAAGTCCCCTCATGCCCAGCCTTGTTCGCAAATGCGAACAATAGTTCGCAAATGCGAACATTCCCATATCCTGCATGTGTTCGCAAATGCGAACAATAGTTCGCAAATGCGAACAATAGTTCGCAAATGCGAACAATAGTTCGCAAATACGAACAACCCCATATCCTGCCTGTGTTCGCAAATGCGAACAATAGTTCGCAAATGCGAACATCCCCATATCCTGCCTGTGTTCGCAAATGCGAACAAAAGTTCGCAAATGCGAACTTCCCAGCCTTAGCTTATTTTTTAAACTCTAGAAATTGGTCGGGGTTCGCAATTGCGAACCCATATTCGCAAATGCGAACACAGAGACCTGTAAATCACGATTTCTAGCTTCATTCCTCACATTTCACAACCCAAAAACACCCATTTGCGATTCTTCACGGACTTCCTCTTCTTCAAAACAATTGTAAGTCACTTTTTACTTAATTCTTTTAATTCCTAACATCATTAAACATGTTTTTCAATAGAAATCAAAGGTTTTCATGGTAGAATTTCTTGTTTTGGTAGAATATAGGGTTTTTCATAAATTGGGAAATTGGACCTCGAATTGAGGTCCGATTTTGAAACAAATCATATACTTGAACTCATGGGGGAATGGGTAACCGGATTTTGGTCCGAACCCCGAGTTCCGACCATGTGGGCCCGGGGTCAAAATTCACTATTCCGGGCAGAATGTTGTAAAAGTTGTAATTGGCCTTATGAATTAGTTTGTTGAGTAGTATTGATGATATTAAATCAATTGTGTATAGATACGATTGGATTGGAGCCAAATTTGAAAGGAAAAGGCATTGCCACGGATTGAATTGTTCATAAACATTCGAGGTAAGTGTTTGTTCTATCCTAACTTGAGGGAATAGGATTATGTGCTATGTGATCGAGTGCGGTGTATGGGCTGTGGTGACGAGCATCCATACACTGGCGTCTAGCATGACCGTGAGTCGTTGTTAATACTTGTTGTGAGATATTTTGAAGATAAATTGTTGAACCCTTGCCGGGAAAAGTAGAATTGTTATTGTTCTCCCTTGTCGGGACTTGTTGTGAAGTAAGATATCGATTGCCCTTGCAGGGACTTTGTTGAAATGATTATTGTGTCCCTTGCCGGGACGGTTCATGATTTGTTGTTTTCTTTCTCTGCCCTTAACTGTGATTGTTATTTGGGTGAGGAAGAGTGATAATGCACAAAGGGTGATGCCGTGCCATGATTTATTATTTATGCACGAAGGTCAATGTCGTGCCATGTTTTATTATTTAGCACGAAGGGTGATGCCGTGCAACTATTTGTCATTCCTTGACTTGATATTACTTGTGTTTCCAATATACCTTGTTTTCCTTGTGAACTTATTAACTGTTGTTAATTGTTGAGTTCTTTTGAGATATTCCTTATTGTGTTATTACTTGGTTAATTCTTGTTATTTGTGGTAATATATATATTAAAGAATTGGGATCGTGTGGCGCGCCGACCACTTTTATAATAAGAAATGGGATCGTGTGGCACGCCGACCACTTTTATATTAAGAAATGGGATCGTGTGGCACGCCGACCACTTTTATATTAAGAAATGGGATCGTGTGGCACGCTGACCACTTTTATGACAAGAAATGGGATCGTGTGGCACGTAGACCACAAAGTGATTTGAATCTTGGCATTGGCCATAGTTGCCGATAGCCTATTGATACAGTTGGGAGCGGGTGGTATGCCTACCACAAGATATAATTATTAATACAGTTGGGAGCGGGTGGTACGCCTACCACAAGATATAATTTATTGATACAGTTGGGAGCGGGTGGTACGCCTACCATGAGATATGAAAAGAAAAATAAAGAATTGAGACACGAAAGTAAGATTTAATTTTGTTGATTAGATTAATCTGGATATTATGAGTTATTGGCTGTTATTGCAGAGCAGAGTAATTCTGTGGATTAGATTAATCTGGACATTATGAGTTTATTGACTGTTATTGCAGAGTAGAGTATTTCCTTATAAATGTTTATGTACATATATATATATATATATTGCAACTGCACAGGTTTATGTGGGTGTCCGGTCCTAGGCTTGTCACTACTTCGCCGGGATAGGCCAGGCACTTACCAGCACATGGGGTCGGTTGTGTTGATATTACACTTCTGTGCGTTTTTGCACAGGTCCAAGTTACGATCAGGAGCAGCATCAGTAAATTGTTTGCGTGGGAGTTGATCATACTTGAGATCGAGGTAGCTTGCAGACGTCCGCAGAGGCCCGGCGTCTCTCTCTTTACTTATGTTACTAGCTGTAGTCTCTTTGTTCCGAGACAAACAGAATTATGTTATATTTCTTTCAGACTTTTATGTGTAGTATTCAGTAGTAGTTCGTGAGTTGGTGACTCCACGTCTTGGGTAGAGGATTTCAGTATGATTTTTCCTTGAAACTGGTTATTTCTATTTCGATAAAGTCTCCCGCACTTATTTAATCAAAGTTATAGTTTTGTTGATAAATTAATTATGAAACATTATTAAAAACAGGATAGTATGAATACAGTGGCTTGCCTAGCTACCACGAGTAGGCGCCATCACGATCCCGATGTTGGGGGATAATCCGGGTCGTGACAACTAAACGACGTATCTTAGGGTTTTCAATCTCAACTGTCCAGTGTTATAATCCAACGGACCTAATGAGACCCCTCACTAAATCAGACGACACCGTTTCGAGGCCACAAGATCCTGTCCGTTCATCTCAAATAATCCAATGGCCAGGAATCAACAACCTAAGATTAATATATATCTTCCCCTCCCCGTTCAACCCCTCATTATACACACACACACACACACACACACACAAACACACACACACATATCTTATAACAAACCCTAGCCGCCCTAATATTCCTTCGTCCTCTCCCACTGTCTCCCATGGAGATCACCGGAGACCACCTCAGCCTCCGTCTCTGGCCAAAGCCAAGCCACCAAACACCCCTCCTCACCTCCAAATCACCATAAAACCCCATTAACCCCGACCAAAAAAACCAACAGTCCCTTGTTCTTGAAATCCTGGTCGCTGGAACCCTAGCCGGCGACCACCCAAAGTATAAACCAAACTCTCAAAATAACACCCCTTGACTTTCTTTAGACGATCTATCACCCTACCTAGGTGGTTTCTCTCGAATCTTCCCCAAACTTGTCGAATAATAAAAAACATTCGCCCGAACCCTACTCCGACGAGTACCAAAAACTACCTCACTCTCAAAACTTTACCCCAAGGCTTCAAACACCACTCTCATACACTTAGATCAAAACCCCAAAAGCCCCGTTCAAAGATTTAACACCCAGAGACAAACAGTCTTTGAAGATCAAGAAAAATGAAAAGAACGAAGAAGAAAGAGAAAAGAAAAGAAAGAAAGGAAAAGAAAAAGAAAGGAAAAGCCTGAAAAAAGCTAAGTACCCTACCCTGTTTTTTTGATCGTTGGTTTTCATATGTTCACTCATTCTGAAACTTGATTCTTTTTGTTTTGAACTTGTTCTGTTAACTGCCTACCATGTTTCTCTATATAGAACTTAAAGAATCCCTATGCATGTCTTAAATCATGACTCTATCTCTGTTTTGTGTCTTGATTCATACTTGTGTACACTAGCCATGAACTTTATTTCATATGTGCCTGAAATCATTTAGGTGTTCTTAGGTTCTGATATTAGCTACTTGTGAATCATATTCTATTGGCCAGTTTTATGTGATTGTTCATTATATTCTGTCTCAATTGGGTTTTAGTTAATTGGAATTCAACCATTATCAAATTTTTCCTCTGAGTTCTGATTAATTGGAAGTTAATTCGTGATTAGGGTTATTTGTGCAAAACAACATGAATCTTGTTATATTTGCAATTTGATTTGTATGTTAGTTTCTTCTAAACTTCTGAGTACTTATGTGTACTTAGGTTATATGTGTAATATTTTGTGGCTATGTTTGCAAATTAAGAATGAATTCTAATAGCGGCTATTTGTAAAAGTGGCTAATGTCGAAAAGGTTTATAATTTGAAACTGGTTCGGTCTTAAAGAAATGGCTTAGGTTGTCCATTTGTTAAATTAATGTTATCGTAATCCTGCCAGACCTAAGGGAGGTCGGGTAATAACATTTAAATACAAGGGGTAAAAGGGAAAGGGTAAATGGTATTATTGTAGATTAAATAGAGCATATAGGGATAAAAGTCACATTAATGCTTGGTATTTCTGAAATTACTTAGATAATAAAGGGTATACTAGGTATAGTTAAAAGGCATTTGTGTAATAAACCTTAGCAAGTAGGAGTAATTGGGTAAAACCTGCCTAATAGAACCCAATAGAACTGCCCCGAACCTTCTAGCAGGGGTTCTAGGGCATTTCGATACATTTTTAATGGACTATTCTGTAGTTGATTGAAAAGAATAAGGGGAGGGAAATAGAATTAACTTATTTAAAATTCCCCCCAAAAAAACTCTATAAATAGGCTTCTAATAAGCCTGAAAAAGGGGTTCGAAAAAAGTTAAAAGGGGGTTCCATCTTTGAGGGTTAGAATTAGACATTGGTCCAGATTTTGAAATACACTAAAATACGCTGAAATATTGCTACTATTTCATTGCTGCTGGTTCAAGTGATATTTCAGACTTCTGTTTGTTGTTCTTCATCTGTTTGGTTGAATTCACTGGGTCTTCTACTTGTTTGATTGAATTCGCTGGGTTTTCTACTTTGAAATCGCACCTGTTGCTGTGTTAATCTGCCTTCATTGCTGTTGATACTTGGTTGCTGTCTATTGCCGATTCTCTTCTCCTTCACTCCCTTAGAACTCATTGTTTTATCTCAATTTGATCAGGTACACTACTACCTCTCAAGGATGTAACTGAAGTGCTTTGAAGGAGTGAAATGCATGTTAATTTCGATTTGTACTTATATTTCTATTTTTATCATAGCTGTAATTCTTAGATCTATTGTAATTCATTAGGAATGGTTGTAATAATTAACAACTGCATGAATTTGATTTAGATTAGAGTAGAATAGTTAATGTAGTAGGTAAACGTAGTTAGCTATAGCTTGTTATCAAATTCGAAACTAAAAATAGGTCAAAATAAAGTTAATACACCTAAGTAAGTAAGAATACCATTCTGAAATTGGACCTACAAACTGATACCTAATTACTCATGCTAATTAAATTCTGAATCTGGTTCAATAGGAATTAAAAAGATCAATTTTCAATAGTATCATCGCCTAATTTTATTCAAAAATAATCTAGATATGGATTTGTTTTAGGTTTCTATGATTATAACTAACTCAAGCATGTTAAGTGACAATGATACAAGTTATGGAGTTAGAATTTTAGTTAATCACTGAAACAAGCAGTGATCAAAAAATGTAATTTGGTATCCTTTTGAAATAATATAAGTTTACAGATTTTTTTGTTGTTTGAAAAATATCTGCTTCAATATTGTTTCGAAATTGTTAGTCTATTCATTCTTTTGCTTTCGAAGTCTGGGCCTAACCCCGAGTATAGGCGCATGCCTAATTCATCAAATGTCCATGTTCTCAAATAGAGATAACATCATACATTGGGCTTCAGAAGTCCAGTCGTCTTTAATAACGGACTGCTAAGGTAGTCTGAAGTCCAGACCTCAATAATAAATAATGGCCTTGACTCTAAACATTAAATCTTTGAAAAATACCAAAATAGATGCATATTAGGAAGGAAAAAACATAAATAGAAAATATAGTACATAAATAGGATTGAGCCTTAAAATAAGGGATGAGCCTCGTTCTGAACATAAAAATACACAGGGTCCCCAAACGGATTTTAATATAAAAATGTTAGACTTGGAGGGACCGTTTAGCGAATTTCACAGTCCTTCCCAAAGATAATAAAGACGTAGAAATTATAGGCACGATAAATAAAATTACATTCCTAATACGGGTGTACATTTTATGTGACCCAAATCTTAAATCCCGGCGAAGCTGAAATGCATTAAAGTCACAGGCGTACTGGTTGCGGTGTGACTTGAAATGCGTTTTCGTGACGTCGCAAGTTCTAAAACTCAACAAAGTGGAACATTAATAGTATTTTGAAAATTGAACAATATAAGGAAATCAAATAAAACAAATACGGCAGTTGAGCGACCGTGCTAGAACCACAGAATCCGGGAGTGCCTAACATCTTATCCCGGGTTAACAGAATTCCTTATTCGGATTTTTAGTTTTGCGGACTATTAAACAGATTCATAATTTCCTCGGTTCGGGATTAAACCGGTGACTTGGGACACCATTATTTTCCCAAGTGGCGACTCTGAAAATTAATAAGTATATCCCGTTCCGAATGTCCTTTAATTGGAAAAACTCCTTCCCTATTATTATTATTATAATCCCTTCCCGGGGTGTAGTAGTAAATAGCTCGGACATAATAAAAAGGAGGTGTGCCAATGGTGATAATGATTTAGGTATTAGACTTTGCAAATTGATTAGCGAAATTATGGCTCTGTATCTGTTAGTAAAGACAAAGTCAACAGTGATTAAATACGAATTATATTTGAGATTGCTGCGTTTATCAAGTGTTGTTAAGAATGTTAATTATTTCCTGTTTGGCTCTGAATGTGAAAGATTTGGGCCCAGTCACGAACTTAGGCCCTGATCAGTATAAGATGGCAATTAAGCCCATAAATAGAGAAAGAGACCGGTGGTGGGCCTTAGTGACCATGTTAAAATTGACTGCAGACCGGTGAGCCAGTCCAAAGTCCATACCCAAAGATAAATACGGCCTGGACTCTTGCACACAGTGTTGCAAAAATAACAACTGAACCAGTTATATATTAGGACGAAAAACCAAAAATAGAAAATGTAGTTATTTAAGATTGGACCTTAATAAAATGGAGATGAGCCTCACCAAACCACAAATATTTAATTGTGTGGCCCTCAAATAAGTTTCAATATAAAATTCTAGATTCGGGAGGACCATTTAGCGAATTTCACGGTCTTTCCAAAATTAACAAGACGAAGACAGTTTAGGCACGATTTGTAATAAATATACATTTCTAATACGGGTGCACATTTATGTGACCCTAATCCAAATCTCGGTGGAGTTGAAATGTACTAGAGTCATAGGCGTACTGGTACGGTGTGACTCTAAATGCATTTTCGCGACGTCGCAATTCTTTATAAAATGACAAAGCGGAACATTAGTAAAGCATGAAAATGAAGCATATGAAAAAATCAGATAAAAACAAAGACAACAGTTGAGCGACCGTGCTAGAACCACGGAATCCGGGAGTGCCTAACACCTTCTCCCGAGTTAACAAAATTCCTTATTCAGATTTCTGATTTGTGGACTGTAACAGAGTCATAATTTCCTTGGTTCGGGATTAAACCGGTGATTTGGGACATCATTATTTTCCCAAGTGGAGACTCTGAAATTCAATAAATAAATCCTGTTCCGACTGTCCTTTAAGTGGAAAAACTCCTTCCCTTTGGTTATTATATCCCTTTTCCGGGTGTAGTAAAACCAAAATAGGGCATTATGCGAAAGCATATATGAGAATTGAGTGTAAAAATGAGGTGTGACAGCTCTATCGACTTTGCTAGGGACAACAAACCTAGAACTTCGGTTCAGGATTTAAGAATTCGAGCTCAGTTAACTTGTTGTTTTTGTTTATATCCGATTTCATGATATGCTTTGATCAACGTGCTATATGTTTGCTGCTTTGATATTACGTGAATTGTATATAAAAATTGTGCCGAAAACCCTTCTCTTCTTACCTCCGGGGATGTGCTTACTGGTTGAGACTCCCCTTTCTGTAAAGTCAGTACCAAATAAGAAATGGAGGCCGAAAAAGTTACAAAGCCAGACGATCCCGCGGGTCCCCGGTATGTAGCCCCCTCCTAGATCCGAGTTGTCCGCTCGAGTACACAGTCTAGTACCATTGAAAATTAAGATATTGAGCCTAGAGTTAGGACGATTATTTATATCATATCTGACTTAGGGGAACTCAACAGAGGGGTTGGGTCCGTCTAGGACAGGTAACCCGGATATAAAAGACCGAGCATAATTATGTGTTGCATTTATTTGTCCTGGGCTATTATGCTAACCGGCTAAATACCTGAAAAAAAGAAGAGTGAGGAAAATAGCAATTTCTAGAATAGCAATGTTTAAATACTAACGAAACGCTGCCGAAATTTTAAGAAAAATATGAAAATAGTCGGGTTAATTCAATTTTGTCAATATAGTTGGCCTAGAAACAATTTGACCGAACTAAGCTGGTTTGATTCTCACCACTAGGCGAGATACGTAGGCAACCCTTGACGAGTCGAACCACCCCTTTTCAAAAAATAACCAAAAATGTTAAATAAATCAAAGTGATGCTATATTTGAAAATAGTCGAATGTTCCGAAAGGATGTCGGAAGGCTGTTTGCGCAAAAATGGCCATTTTTGAAGTCATTTCCCTTAAATAATAAATATAACCTTAAAATCTTTGGATTGAAAGGCTGTATTCGCAAATAGGGATTCTTTTAAGAAAAATGATGAAATATTTTCTTTGAAAAATATTTTGTTTTTAAGTCAAAGAATATGAGTTTAAATCACCTTTAATAAATGTGCAGGATGAGCACAATGAAAAATGAAACTTTTTCACTAATGAATAAGATCCCCTTGGAGTTACGATTATGGTGGAACGACTTGGGCCAAGATGGACAGGATGAGGTTAAAAAATATTTGAAAGGGCTTACTGGGTTGCTTGATATCATACCTCGAGGCGACATTATTAGAGCCTTAGTTGATTGCTGGGATCCCGCACACAATGTGCTCCACTTTTCGGAATTTGAGCTCACTCCGACACTAGAAAGGATTGCTAACTACATCGTAAAGGATGAGGTCCCCTTAAAAGACAAATTTTCGGTTGCTCATAGAGCCATCACTGTACAAAGATTTCTCGACTCTTTGAAAATAGCCAGAAACGTTCACAATGAAGATTTGGTCCACGAGTTTTGCACCATGAACTTTATATATCACATATATGGCCACGTTGGAGGATTTAATGTTCTAACAGATGAACTCTGCAGCAAAGCAAACCGGGCTAAATGGGAGGAACATAGGCGCTTTGCCTTCATGGTAGCCTTTCTAGGATTAATAATATTTCCAAGGAAAGACGAGAACATTGACATCAGAGTTGTCGGGATTGCCAGTACCCTCCTTACACAGGACAACAATACTTTGGTGCCAATGATAGTGGCCGATATCTTTCGTGCTCTCACAGCCTGCAAAGCAGGAGAAGATTTCTTCGAGGGGTGTAATTTGCTACTACATATGTGGATGATCGAGCATTTATGTCATCACCCTCAGTTTTTGAGTTATGGGTCATCATAAAAGACTTGTGTTGAAGAATTCTACATGAGGACAAAAGAGGCTAAGTTGCCAGAGGGGTCTAAAGGTTGGATCACATACTTCCGATCACTTACCGCGAGTCAGATAGAATGGGCATTCGGATAGTTGCCCATCAATGAAGTCATATAAATGCCAGCAGAAGGATCATACTTTCTTTTAATGGGACTCAAAAGTATCCAACCTTTCCATATCGGGTATTACGGCAACTCAAAAGATATCAAATCGTGCCAAAAGATGGGGATCTCAGCCTTCAAGCAATAGAGATTAGTCCCGATGGGCAATTCCCTGAGACAAAAGTCCGACAAATATGGAATGAGTGCCAATGTCTGAAAGTTGACACTTATGTAAGGGATCGGGCTAGAGGTGAAGTGTCACCTGGTTATTCCGCATGGTACCGAAGAGATTTTGAGCATGAAAGACCAACAAAAAGACATCACATTCAAGAATTTGCTGAGCCGTCAAAGGAGCAATAGGATTGGTTGGCCAAGGAGAATGAATACCGAGCCAAAATTGGTATGTTAGAAAAACAAGTTCAGGACCTCAAATTCGAAAGCAGCTTACAAGCACCAGCCTATGAAAGTTAGAAGAAACAATTGATTAAAGAAAATGAAACATTGAAAGCTCGTATTTTGAAAGCAGCAACTGAAACCCCAGTTCAACATGCCCGGGATGAAAAACTAATTGATAATTTGCAGCGAAAGGTGAACAACTACAATTTTGATCTAGATAAAGCCGAGAAGGAATTAATTAGGGTTCAGAAACAATTGGCCAGGAATGCTGAAGAAAGGGCTTGAATGATCCAATAGTTAAAAGATGAACATAATGTTGAAGTTGCTCGACTAAGGAAAAAGATTGTCATGGCCGAGGTCAAAAGTAGCAAACAAGCAAAAGAATTTGACATAGAAAGAGAGCACTGCTACATGGCCATGACGCGCTTAGAAATGGAACTACAGCAACTCTAAAAGAAGAGCTAGCAGACCTTAGATGCTCGTGTCGAACAGATCGAGAGGTTGCTTCAAGAGAAAGGAATTATTAGGGAAAGAATTGTCAACATTGCTCACTATATTACACGAAAATGCCAGATATGCGAAGATATGACCAGGTCTACATTTGACACAACAACAATGATCATTGTAAAACAAGTAATGATAGATTTGGATAAAATCCAAAAGGGATTAGCATATAGGCCCGCGGTAAGACCGAACGATGTCTTGCAGGCACTAGGAGATTTAATGTATTCTTAGGACATGCATTTTTCTGTATTTTCATTTTCGCATTTAGAAGGTTGTAGTACAATATCATCTTTTGTAACCAATGATTAAGTATCAATGAAATTGAAAATTCAAAAGTTGTCACTATTTTTCCTTACATGCAAATGCTTATGCGATAGGCAAACATATAGGATCGAAAAAAAAAGAGTAAACAATGAAAACGAAAAAAAAGAAGAGAGAACATGGGTGGAAACAAAGGAAAGAAAAGGAAAATCCAAAAAGGAAAAGAAAATTGGCGGGTCAAAAGAAAGACAACAATGACGGGATGACGCATATTGCCAGGCAAAAGTTATGTTTTTAAAACCTGTGATGTTCATCTATTATGACCTAACCACTAACAAGTTTTGTCGTTGATGAGTATCAGGTAAAGCAGTTAGCAACTAGCATTCTTGCACATCACAACTACAACACTCGTTCCAAAGGCATGACGAAAGCGATTACTCAAGAATTGAGCCAAAAATCATGGACCCCGTGGAAGAGGAGGAAATAGTAGATGTTAATAGAATGAAGGAAGAAATGTATAAGCTTAAACAGCAGATGTCGGAAATGTATCAGACTTGATCGAGGGGAAATCCCTTACCCACCTACCCAGCCAACCCCGTATACATCCCTCCAACAGTCCCAAACCAAGATCCACCCACAATGAACTCATCTTCTACATACCCTACATACCCACCCTATTACGCCACTACATCACAAGCACCACCCTCAATTCCTAAACAAGCTCCACCACCGCCACCACAGGCTGCTCCAGTATATGTGGCACCACCACAACCACCTTGCACAAATCCTCTAGTGAGCCTATGTTACATATCCAGGATAACGATTACTACCCTCCAGAACCCACCTTCAGACAACATGAGTCTTATACCCCTCTTATCGATATGACGGAAGAGGAGAAACCCGTTAGAAATCCTGAACAGGAGGAGATGGCCGGGAAAATGAAGAGTCTTGAGCAATCATTTCGCAATATGCAGAGTTTAGGGGGTCAAGTTAGCGTGGCGTACAAGGACTTGTGTTTGTTCCCCAAAGTACAACTGCCAACGGGTTTTAAATTGCCAAAATTTGACATGTATAATGGCCATGGTGATCCAGTAGCCCATCTAAGAGGATATTACAGCAAAATACGTGGAGCTAGCAGAAAAGATGAACTACTCATGGCTTATCTCAGCCAAAGTCTCAGCAGCTCAGCACTTGAATGGTACACCCGTCAGGCAGAATACCACAGAGCAAAGCTAAACTACAGTCTGATACCTCTTAAGAACTAACAACAACTGCATATCACATTTAGCACATATAATTTACAGATATAAGTGCAATGCAATGCACATGACCGCTACGGCGTGTAGCCCGATCCATTTAATGTAGACGACGCTCATTGGGGGTATGTACAGACTCCGGAGGGGCTCCTACAGCCCAAGTGCAATATTCATAACATCTGCTGCAACGTGCATCCTGACCCTTACATCATCTGCTGCGGCGTGCAGCCCGATCCATCCTCTGTCCACAACATGCACATGAGTCACACAACAGTTCAACTTATTTATCTCCAGGTTTCCAGTTCATTAATAATGAAAATACTTTAATTTTTTATTTAGTTTTCACGAACAAGTGACTTAGCATTTCAACATGGTGATTTCAAACCAGGACTAAGATCAATGATTAAGCAAATCAAGCTATCACATATATATCTATCCCTTAGGGATACTACAGGTCGGCACAAGGCCCCAAACATGGCTTACAACCCACAAATATATCTAACACAGTGTGTGTTTCAACCACATATAACATGTTATTCATATCCGAGATGGACCGAGTCTCAATCCCCCGTCACAATCAATCCTGCACATGCCACGGGGTGCGGGTCACGCCCTACTAGCGTTACAATGTGCTAAGTCGGGGTTTCGAACCCTCAGGCTACCATATACACTAACTACTCACCTCTAACAGGCCGTGGACTCGTCCGCGATGCCTTTTCCCTTTGAATTTGCCGCCTTGTGCGTCGAATCTAGTCAAAACCACAGCAATTATATCAATATGGATCAATGAAACATAACCCAATCTAATTTACTTGAAATACGCAATAATGCACCGAGTTGGGAAAACCCGGGCCCCAGAACTGCTTCTCAAAAAATTTTGAAAATTATACCAACAGATTCTTCATCTCGCCACGAGCCCGTGCATATAAATTTTATCGAAATCGGAGTTCGAATGGCCTTTCAAAACTCAAAAACTCATTTTCATAGTTTAAGCCCTAATTCTTCACAAGTTCTACCCAATTTCATGATTTTTGATGTTGATTCTAGCATATAATCGTCTTTTTGAGTCAAGAAACTTACCTCGAGCGATTACCCGTTGATTCTTCTATTCAAAGCTCCCAAAACCCTCTCTAGCCGAAGTGAAAATAGTGATATTTTGTTTTGGGTCGTGTCTGATTTTACTTAAATTGTTCTGTCACTGACGCTTTCTTCTATGTGATCGCAATGCCTCTCATGCGATTGCATAGAGTAAATTTTCCAGGCCCAAAATTTCTCCTACGCGATCGCAATCTCCTATACGTGATCGCACTGAACAGTTACATAAGCCTATGCGATCGCAGACCATTTCACGCGGTCGCATAGAGCAAATTTCTGGGCTCCTCAAATCGCTTCTACGCGATCGCATAACCCCTTATTGCGATCGTACTGCACACTCTCAGCAACCTATGCGATCACAATCCCCTTCACGCGATCGCATTGAGTAAAATTTCACCCCCTTCAGATCCTTCTATGCGATCGCATAGAACAATAACATTCTGTAATTTTCTGCTGCAATTTCACATCCGAATTCACCCCGAGACCCTCGGGACCTCAACCAAATGCACAAATACATCACATTACCTCATTCAAACTTGCTCGTAACATAAAAACACCATCGTAAACATCAAAATCACATATTTCACACAGATTCAAGCCTAAGTTTCTTTAAAACTTCCGAAACTAACATTTGATCTTAAACCCGACCTAAACACCTCTGAATGACCTGAAATTTTGCACGCATATCTGAAATCACCTAACGGAGCTACTGAAACTCTCGTAATTTCATTCCGAGCCCCGGAGAAAAATCTCACCTACCGTACGGATTTCGCCAAAATTCAACCTTAGCCAATTCAAGCCTAAAACTACATAGGACCTCCGAATTAGATTCTGATTTCTCTCCTAAGTCATAAATGATCCCCCGAAACTAGTCGAATCATTAGAATTCAATTCCGAGCTATGTAACTCATCGGTCAACATTCGGTTGACTTTTCCAAGCTATTCTTCTCATAAAGAGGCTTATGGCATCATTTCTATCTAAATTCTCTCTGATTTGCTTCTAACTTTCCAAACACATTTAAGTTAGCATATCGAAGTATTAAATGAAGAGAACGGGGCGATAACTACCGTAACGACGGGTCGGGTCGTTACATTCTTCCCAACTTAAACAAACGCTCGTCCGCGAACGGGTTAAGAAACATACCCAGAGTCTCAAATAAGTGTGGATATCTTCTCCACATCTCCTGTTCGGTCTCCCAAGTTGCTTCCTCCACGGGACGACCTCTCTACTGCACCTTCACTGAAGCTATGTCTTTGGATCTCAGCTTATGAACCTGTCGACCCAAAATGGCTACCAGCTCCACATCATAGGTCAAGTCCTCATCCAACTGTATCGTGCTGAAGTCTAACACATGTGACGGGTCTCCAACGTACTTCCGGAGCATAGATACATAGAACACCAGGTGAACTCCCGACAAGCTGGGTGGCAAAGCAAGCATATAGGCCACCTCCCCAACTTTTCTAAGCACCTCAAAAAGTCCAATGAACCTTGGGCTCAGCTTTCCTTTCTTTCCAAACCTCATAACGCCCTTCATAGGCAAAACCTTCAACAACACCTTCTCACATACTGAATAAGACACATCTCGGACCTTCCTGTTCGCATAACTCTTCTGGCGCGACTCGGCTGTGTGAAGTCTCACCTGAATTACCTTCACCTTGTCTAAGGCATCCCGAACTAACTTTGTCCGCAATAATCTAGCCTCGGCTCAAACCAACCGACTCGAGACCTACACCATCTCCCATATAAGGCTTTATACGACGCCATCTGAATGCCTGAACTGATAGCTATTATTATAAGCAAACTCTGCAAGAGGCAAGTAATCAGCCCATGAACCACCGAAATCAATGACGCAAGCACACAACATGTCCTCAAGTATCTGAATTGTATGCTCGGACTGCCCATCCATCTGTGGGTGAAATGCTGTGCTCATCTCTACCTGTGAACCCAATTCTCGCTGAAATGTCCTCCAGAACTGAAAAGTGAACTGGGTACCTCTGTCTGATATGATAGAAATGGGAAATCCATGCAATCTCAAAATCTCACGGATGAATATCTCTGCTAACCGCTCCGAGGAGTATGTAGTACACATAGGAATGAAATGAGCTGACTTGGTCAGCCTATCCATAATCACCCAAACAGAATCAAACTTCTTCGTTGTCCGAGGGAGTCCACTAACAAAGTCCATAGTGATCCTTTTCCACTTCCACTCGGGAATATCAATACGCTGGAACACACCGCCAGGCCTCTGATTCGCATACTTGACCTGCTGACAGTTTAGGTACCGTGCCACATGATTCACAATATCTTTCTTTATCTTTCTCCACCAGTAATGCTGCCTCAAATCCTGATACATCTTTGCGGCACCTGGGTGAATAGAATACCACGAGATGTGGGCGTTCTCCAATATCAACTCACGAAGGCCATCAATATTGGGCACGCATATCTGACCCTGCATCTACAACACACCATTACTATTAATAGTGACATCTCTGGCATCATCATGCTGAAATCTATCCTTAAGGACAAGCAAGTGTGGATCATCATATTGGCGCTCTCGAATACGGTCATATAAGGAAGACCGAGATACCATGCAAGCCATCACCCGACTGGGCTCAGAAATATCCAGCCTCACCATTTGATTAGCTAACACCTTAACATCAACTGCAAGGGGTTTACTAGAATGTATGCCAAGCTGCCCATACTAATAGCCTTCCGGCTTAAGGCATTGGCCACTACATTGGCCTTCCCGGGATGGTAAAAATGGTAATATCATAGTCTTTAAGCAATTCGAGCCAACTCCGCTACCTCAAATTGAGATCTTTCTGCTTAAACGAATGCTGAAGGCTGCGGTGGTCTGTATATACATCACAAGATACACCATACAAGTAATGCCTCAAAATCTTCAAGGCATGAATAATGGCAGCCAACTCTAAGTTGTGAACAGGGTAGTTCTTCTTGTGGGGCTTTAGCTGGAAAGAAGCATATGCTATAACTCTATCCTCCTGCATCAATACACAACCGATCCCAACTCTCAAAGCATTGCAATACACCGTATAAGACCTTGAAGCTGATGGCAACACAAGTACCAAAGCTGTGATCAAAGCCGCCTTGAGTTTCTGGAAGCTCTCCTCACATTTATCAGACCACACAAATGGAGCATTCTTCTGTGTCAACTTAGTCAAAGGTGAAGCAATAGATGAAAAAACCTGAACAAACCTGCGGTAATAGCCTGCCAAGCCGAGGAAACTCCGGATCTCAGTAGCTGAGGAAGGTCTGAGCCAATTTTGCATCGCCTCGACCTTCTGTGGGTCAACCCGAATACCATCACTCGACACTACATGTCCCAGAAAAGTCACAGTATCAAGCCAGAACTCACACTTAGAGAATTTTGCATAAAGCTTTTCCTATCTCAACCTCTGCAATACCATCCTCAAGTGCTGTGCGTGCCCCTCCTGGCTACGTGAGTACACCAGGATATCATCAATAAATACGATCACGAAAGAATCAAGGTACAACAAAAATACATTGTTCATCAAGTGCATAAATGCGGCTGGGGCATTAGTCAGCCCAAAAGATATCACCAGAAATTCATAGTGCCCATATCTCGTTCTGAAAGTCGTTTTCATAATGTCTAAATCCATAATCTTCAACTGGCGATAACCCGATCGAAGGTCAATCTTAGAGAATACACTTGCTCCCTGAAGCTGATCAAACAAGTCCTCAATACGAGGCAATGGGTACTTATTCTTCACTGTCACCTTGTTCAACTGCCTGTAATCAATGCACATTCTCATTGTGCCATCTTTCTTCTTCACGAATAATACCAGTACACCCCAAGGTGACACACTCGGGTGAATGAACCCCTTATCCAAGAGTTCCTGAAGCTGTTCTTTCAACTCTTTTAACTCAGCTGGTGCCATGTGGTAGGGAGGAATAGAAATGGGCTGAGTGCCCGGCACCAAGTCAATACCGAAATTGATATCCCTGTCAGGCGGCATGCCCGACAGGTCTGCTAGAAATACATTCGGGAAATCCCTCACAACGGGGACCGAATCAAGACTGGGTGTCTCAGCCTCAACATCTCTAATGAAGACCAAATAAGATAAACAACCCTTCCCAATCATTCGTTGGGCTTTTATAAAGGAAATCACCCTGTCGGATACATAATCAGTCACGCCACGCCACGCCACTCAATCCTCGGATTACCTAGAATAGCTAATGTGACTGTCTTGGCATGACAGTCCAGAATTGCATGGTAAGGAGATAACCAATCCATGCCTAGAATCACGTTGAAATCCATCATGCCCAATAGTAATAAGTCAACTCACGTCTCCACACCCCTAATAGTAACTAGACAGGATCAATATACCTGATCCACAATAACTGTATCACCCACTGGGTAGACACATGCACAGGCAAGGCAAGAATACCATGGGTCATACCCAAATGATGTGCCATATATGAAGAAACATAGGAATAGGTGGATCCGGGATCAAATAAGACAGAAGCATCCCTGTGGCAGACTGAGATAACACCTGAAATGGCTGCATCTGATACACTAGCATCCCTCATATCCGGAAGAGCATAAAAATGAGCCTGACCTCCGCCAGTATGATCCTCACCCCTAGGGCGACCTCTGGCTACCTAAACACCACTCCTAGCTGACTGTGCTGGTGCCGAAGAAGCAGAAGCAGAAGCTGAGGGCTGGCCCCCCTACTAAGACCGCTTACGTAGCAACTGGGGACACTCCTTCCTGATATAGCCAGACTCACCACACTCAAAGCAACGACCTGAAGCTGGAGAAAGGGACTGCTGAGAACCTCTCACTGCAAATGAACCCCGAGCCGAAGGAGCATGAGTAGAGCTTTGAGCTGGAAGGGCACTCAGTGCGGGTTGGATCTACTGATGACCCTGCTAACCATGATGAACCTGATGACCCTAATGAACCTGATGACCAAGGTCTCACGAAGCCTCACTAGACTCTGAACGGCCTGACTTAGGAGATCTGAAGGAATGGCCCTTAGACAGAGCATCACTGTAACTACCAGTACCACGAGGCCTCTTAGCCTCTCTTTCCTCATGCTCTCGGCGGCGGTCTCTCAATCTAACGAGCCGCATCAACCACCTCCTCAAAGGTAACTGCCGAGGCCCTCTCTCCAGTCATCAATATACAGATAGGATAGATGAGACCATCTATAAATCTCCTGATCCTCTCTCGATCCGTGGGAATTATCCATATGGCATGACAAGCTAGCTGTGTAAATCTCAGCTCGTACTGAGTCACCAACATATCTCCCTGCTTCAATCACTCTAACTGACGACGCAACTCCTCCCTCTGAGACTAGGGCACATACTTCTCCAAAAATACCATGGAGAACTGCTGCCAAGTGAGGGACGCTGCCCTAACAGGACTACGCCTCTCAAAATCCTCCCACCATTGAAATGCTGGTCCTGTGAACTGGAAGGTAGTGAAAGTAACACCGCTGGACTCCAGAATAGCCGCAGTACAGAGCATACGCTGGCACTTATCCAGAAAACCCTGGGCGTCCTCGCCCTTAACACACTGAATGTCGGAGGCTGAAGACTACCGAACCTCTCCAACCGATGTCGCTCGTCATCCGGTATAGCTAGAACTACATGAGTTGGGGATGGTGCAACTGGTGCAGCCGACTAAACTGGATGCTATCTCAGGTGTTTGTAAACCCTGAACTACCAGCTCGGGTGTGTAAGCAACGGGGGTCTGATTCTCTCCTCCTGCATGTGAAGAAGCTGCTGCAGTAGAGGATGCAACCACATGAGCTAAGGTAGTGCATACTGATAAAATCTATGCTAAAGTCTCCTGAAGACCAGGTATCTCAATAGACATTGTCGGTGCCTAAACCTGAGCTGCTCGGGTGCCTGCTGCTGGAACCTGATCCTGAACTTGGGCCAGTGGCGCTGGGATCTGACCTTGAGTCTGCGCAACTGGTGGGTCAGCAGGTCCTGGCACTGCTGCCCTACCTCTGCCACGACCACAGCCTCTAGGTGCCACTGGTGGTTGTCCTCCACGTCTGCTAGCACGTGTTCTCGCCATCTGTGAGAGAGCAGAATATGGAAAAATTTAGTTTCACGATAACACAAACCGCACGATATGAATCCAAGAAAGTGAAGTATTTCCTAAAAGTTTTGTAGCCTCCCAAGGATAGATACGGACGTCTACATACCGAACCGTGAGAGCCTACTAAAATGACTCATGACCCACGAGGCCTAGTAACCTAGGCTCTAATACCAACTTGTCCAACCCCAATCTCAATCGTGATGGCACCTAACAGAACTGCTAGGCAAGCCTAACCATTTCCACTCTCATCCCGAGCATGAAGCTCAACTCAATTACTTGAATGTTATTATCAACAATAAATCTAGGATCTTAACTAATAGATAGAAGTTAAACTGAATAATTTCCCAAAGACCTGGGGTCACGAGTCTAGAGCCTCTAAACAAAACTAGATAACAATATCTGAACGAAATACTCAAGTCTAAAAGTATATATATAACTAAACTGGAATAAGAAGAGTAGCCAGGTTCTGCGAACGTCAAGCAGCTACCTCAACGACTCTGATAACTCTGGAAACAAGACTACTCAGGTAAACCTCCGGTGTACCTGAATCTGCACACAAAGGTGCAGGGAGTAGGGGTGAGTACTAAGTACTCAGTGAGTAAAAAGTATATAATAATAGCTGAAAGCAGGAAATCCACAGAATACCACAGAGCAAAGCTAAACTACAGTTTGATACCTCCTAAGAACTAACAACAACAGTAGACCACATTTAGCACAGATAATTCACAGATAAAAATGCAATGCAATGCAATGCAATGCACATGACCGCTATGGCGTGTAGCCCGATTCGTTTAACATTGACGGCGCTCACTAGGGGTGTGTACAGACTCCGGAGGGAGTCCTACAGCCCAAGCGCAATATTCATAACATCTGCTACAGCGTGCAGCCCGACCCTTACATCATCTGCTGCGGCGTGCAGCCCGATCCATCCTCAGTCCACAACATGCATATGAGTCACACAATAATTCAACTTATTTATCTCCAGGTTTCCAGTTCATTAATAATAAAAATACTTTAATTTTTATTTAATTTCCAAGAACAGGTGACTTAGTATTTCAACATGGTGATTTCAAACCAGGACTGAGATCATTGATTAAGCAAATCAAGCTATCACATATATATCTATCCCCTAGGGATACTACAGGCCGGCACAAGGCCCCAAATATGGCTTACAGCCCACAAATATATCTAACACAGTGTGTGTTTCAACCACATATAACATGTTATTCATATCCGGGATATACCAAGTCTCAAACCCCAGTCACAATCAATCCCGCCCCTGCCACGGGGTGCGAGTCACGCCTTACTAGCGTCACAATGTGCTAAGCCGAGGTTTTGAACCCTCAGGCTACCATATACACTAACTACTCACCTCTAGCCGGCTGTGGACTCGTCCGTGATGCCTTTTCCCTTTGAATTTGCCGCCTCATGCGTCGAATCTTGTCAAAACCACAATAATTATATCAATATGGGTCAAAGAAACATAACCCAATCTAATTTACTTGAAATACGCAACAATGCACCTAGTTGGCAAAACCCGGGCCCCCGGACCCGCTTCTTAAAAAAATCCAAAAATCATACCAACGGATTCCTCGTCTCGCCACGAGTCCTTGCATATAAAATTTATCAAATTGGAGTTCGAATGGCCTATCAAAACTCAAAAACTCGTTTCATAGTTTAGGCCCTAATTCTTCACAAATTCTACCCAATTTCATGATTTTTGATGTTGATTGTAGCGTATAATCATGTTTTTGAGTAAAAAAACTTACCTCCAGCGATTACCCGTTGATTCCTCTCTTCAAAGCTCTCAAAACCCTCTCTAGCCGAAGTGAAAATAGTGAACTTGTGTTTTGGGTCGCGTCTGATTTTACTTAAATTGTTCTGTCATTGACGCTTTCTTCTATGCGATCGCATAGAGTAAATTTTCAGGCCCAAAATTCCTCCTACGCGATCGTAATCTCTTATACTCGATCGCACTGAACAATTGCATAAGCCTATACGATCGTAGACCACTTCACGCGATCGCATAGAGAACATTTTTAGGCTCCTCAAATCCCTTCAACGCGATCGCATAACCCCTTATTGCGATCGCATTGCACACTCTCAACAACCTATGCGATCGCAATCACCTTCACGCGATCGCATTGAGTAAAATTTCACCCCCTTCAGATCCTTCTATGCGATCGCAGACCTGTCTATGCGATCGCATAGAACAATAACTGTCTGCAAATTTTCTGCTGCAATTTCATGTTCAAAATTTACCAGTTGGCCATCCGAATTCACCCCGAGACCCTCAAGACCTCAACCAAATGCACAAATATATCAGATTACCTCATTCAAACTTGCTCGTAACACTAAAACACCATCGTAAACATCAAAATCACCAATTTCACACGGATTCAAGCCTAAGTTTCTTAAAAACTTCCGAAACTAACATTCGATCTAAAACCCGACCTAAACCCCTCCGAATGACCTGAAATTTTGCACAAAAATCTAAAATCACCTAACGGAGCTACTGCAACTCTCGGAATTTCATTCTGAGCCCCAGATCAAAATCTCACCAACCGTTCGGATTTCGCCAAAATTCAACCTTAGCCAATTCAAGCCTAAAACTATACCGGTCCTCCGAATTCGATTCCGATTTCTCTCCTAAGTCATAAATGATCCCCCAAAACTAGTCGAATCATCAAAATTCAATTACGAGCTTTCTAACTCATCAGTCAACATTCGGTTGACTTTTCCATGCTATTCTTCTCAAAAAGAGGCTTATGGCCTCATTTTTATCAAAATTCTCTCTGATTTGCTTCTAACTTTCCAAACACATTTAAGTTAGCATATTGAAGTATTAATTGAAGAGAAGGGGGCGATAACTATCGTAATGACGGATCGGGTCGTTACATTATACCTGATATGAATAATCTTCTATCGAGAGCAATATTTATCCATAACCGGATACTGAAAGGATAAGCTTATTATACTCGGTATGGATAATCTTCTACCTAGAGTAATATTTATCCATAACTGGATACCGAAAGGATAAGCTTATTATACCCAGTATGGATAATCTTCTATCGGGGGTAATATTTATCACTAACCAGGTATTGAAAAGATAAGCTTCTTCAGGAAGCTTATTTCCAATAGAGTACTAAATAGATAAACATATTTATGGCGGAGTCCCATATGGATAAGCTTCTTCAGGAAGCTTATTTACAACGGAGTATGAACATCCATAATATAATATATTTATAACACTCCCCCTTGGATGTTCATTAAAAGATAGCGTGCCTGATTAAAACCTTACTACGAAAAACCCCATGGGAAAAAATTCTTGTGAAGGAAAAAGAGTTCACATATTTAGTAATAAGCTTTGCTAGGTGCCTTATTTAAAACCTTATAAGGAAAACCCTGTGGGACAAAATCTTAGTAAGGAAAACAAGAGTGCATAGCGTATTTACTCACCCAAATGAAAACTTTGTTTCAAATATTTGAGTATCTGCATTCTAACGTTGTATCTGCATAACCAATACGATCCGCACCACTTTTGTTAGCATTAGCAAGATACATAAGTGCATAGCAATTGCACTGAGATCGAGTATTTCAGGACCAAGGAGTTCCTCTTCCTCTTCTAGAGGTCTGAACCGATCCCTATTCATTTTAAGTGGTCGAACACCCATTGATGTACTTAATGGGTGCGCTTGTCCATGTAAAAGCGTTCAAAGACCCTTTTAGGCAAATTAATGGATAAAAGATCTCATCTGCTAAATATTTAATTTGCAGACTAAGATAAATTTTATTTTTTGACGATCTTTCATCTCAATTTCTTTCTTAAGATATTCAATTGCCTTGGAGCTCTTCTAGAGTTCCAACAAGATTTATATCATCAACATAAACAGCAAGTGTAATAAATTCTAATGACATTTTCTTTATAAAAATACATGGATAAATAACATTATTTATGTAACTCTCTTTCAGCAGATATTCACCGAGGCAATTATAATACTTGCGCCCAGATTGATTTAAACCGTACAAGATCTTCATAATTTGATCGAGTACATTTCCGAGAAATTGAACTTATATGCTTCAGGCATTTTAAATCTTTCATGGATCTTTATAGAGATTTAATCAAATGAGTCATATAGGTTATGACTCGCATTTAAATGGTATGACATCTTCAGGTGTCTGGACTACTGGTCCGATCCTCATAATATTTCACAGTATTGTGTACTATATTGTATCAAATATATCATCGACGATCATTTTGTATTGGTTCCTAAATGGCATAACTTATTGAGATCTCTTCACTTTCTTTATTTTCAGGTACCCCAATTTCTTATTGAGTTTCATGAAATGTTATGTCATGTGCTCTTCTAGAGCTCATTCCTCCTCATTATGATCATTTTGATCATTAGCTCCTTATCATTTTTTAATGATTGTTACCTTTGGAACAGATTGGTCTACCACGCTTCATGCGTACAATAAACTCTATCCTCCAGGGACTTTAAATTTTAATAAGAGCATTTGCAGCTGAAATATGATATTTGATTTTGGATCAGCAAACGCTTCTGACTTTCACTTGAATTATCTTCTAAGTGAGGATCATGATAATCCATTTATGTAGCATATTTTTCAGCTATTTATTCTATTCCCCAGATGTTAAAACAAACTAACATATATCCCCAATCTTCTTTGGGAAACATATCTTTGTGCATTGTGGTAGAGAAATTAATCATATACCACACATCAAAAGATAGTAAGATATTTTATTTCTGATCCTAAACTAATTATGAGGGGATGACTTATCATATATTGTTGGCCGGATGCATACAAATGTTGCTA
Source organism: Nicotiana noctiflora (assembly GCA_032618575.1). NCBI lineage: Eukaryota > Viridiplantae > Streptophyta > Magnoliopsida > Solanales > Solanaceae > Nicotiana > Nicotiana noctiflora. Next base: position 60,519 of record JASVEL010003224.1, read on the forward strand.
TATGCAATTTAAAAAATCCTAGACCAACACATGAAGCTTTGTTCTCATAAAAAATAGTTTAGCTATTAATAGGAGGTATTCACTACCAAACTAGTTTGTATATAAACCAGCATTATCAAGATGAACTGTCTTGATTTCATAATCTGAAAATTATGCTCTTAAGTGAGAAAAATAATTTCAAATGCCAAACTTCAGGTTGACAATAAACATACATGTAACCATCTTATATATGCATCTATAAGTGGTTCGCATGATAGGTTAATGAGCCCATATTCACCTTTTATATATTTCAGAATCAGGGGTCTTAGTGCCAACTTTAGCTGGTATAATCAATTTATTATGAGAACAAGCAACACAAGAAAATTCTTGAAGAATCTTCTACTCTAAATTCTCAAATAGATCATATAAAAATGGCAAATGAAAATTTCAAGTTTATCATGGCATGTGCTATCTCTTAGTAAACTTCTGGTTTACTATGACATAAACTTTTGCATTAGTAAATTTATGATTTACTATGACTTCTTTTGTATTAGTAAACATCTGCTTTATCGTGATACATGATGAAGTACAAATCAAAGAATAAGGCGGGTAACTTCTCATATATATGTTATTTTATCCCCTATGATTGTGGAAAAATGAAGATTTTCAATCTTCCAATCATTTATAGACACAATATGACAGCCATTTATTTTAGTAAACTTTGGGTTTACTACAACCTATGTTTTGTCCATAATCATATAATATGAATGATATATTTGTGAATAAGCTCTTCGAGTGTCTTCAATTGTTATTCACAATTTAATATTTGTCAGACACTACTGGTGTCATGTATTTTCTAGGCAAACAGTTAGCTCTTTAGGAGTTGTTGATACATTTTGTACCATCAAATATGCTTAGATACTTCTGGAATCATAAGAGAAAATCACAATCAAATAAACAATTGTTTAAGCATAAGAAAACTCCTCTTCATAATATTTTCCTACTTCAGGAGGCAATTCCAATTGTATTACTTCTTCAGGAGAAAATACGAAATATTGAGTAGATATTCTCTCAATTATATTACCTCTTCTAAAGGTAAATATATTTACATCAAAAGCGCATTCATATTTACCAGATTTATTAATATTGTCACATTTACTTCAGAGAATGGATTATTATTATCAAAAGTTCTCATCCTTCAGGAAAATCGAACATGATTATCTGAATGCGCATTAATCACAACAAATTGTGATGCCTCAACCTCTTTTAAAATATTTACTACTTCAGGAGCAAATCGAGGCGTGCGTTTAATATAGAGAATATTTATGTATCTTATCTTAAATTGTAACCATAGAAAGTCTAAATTATCACTTCTGGTGATCATAGGTATATACCACTTCTGGTAGTTGACAAAATATAATTACAATGAGATATACAAAAATAACCACTTATGGTAATTGTATGTTTCTTGCAAACTTTGCTAGAGTTTAAGTTGATCTAATAATAATATCCAGATTCTTCAAAATTACATAAATAAGTACTTTTATTTATGTACAATTACATAACCATACTATTTATTACAAACAACAAAAATTAAAATATTTATATTTCTACATATTGACTACCGATTACATGACTTGTTTCTCCTTCTGGGAGTACAAAGTAATCAGCTACATCTAAATGCATGAAGTCAAAATTATCTTCAGAGATAAAATTTGCTTCAGCATTTTTCACTGTGTTTTTCAAGGAGGCTTGATAAAGCTCAACCAGGTGCTTTGGCATACGACAGGTACGTGACCAGTGCCCTTTTCCTCCACATATACAACATGCACTTTCTACATTTGGTGCTTGCACCGCTTCATGCTTTTGTTCCTTCCTTTTCCACTGCTGGTGGCGAGGAGGGTTCTTTGGTGCATTATTATTACCATGATTAGAGTTTCTTCCCCAGCCACGACCATGACCACGACTGGGGCCATGATCTCTTCCATGTCTAGCTTGGTGGAAGTTCGTCTCATTCACTCCAGGGAATGGACAAGAACCAGTAGGCCGACTTTCATGGTTTTTTATTAATAGCCCATTATATTGCTCAGCTATAAGAAGATGTGAGATAAGTTCAGAATATCTTTTAAATCCCATATCTCGATATTGCTGTTGCAGGAGCATATTCGAGGCATGAAAAATGGTGAAAGTTTTCTCCAACATATCATTATCAGTAATATTATCACCACAAAATTTTAATTGGGAAATAATTGTGAACATAGCAGAATTATACTCACTAATAGATTTAAAATCTTGTAGCATTAGATGAGTCCAATCATATCGTGCTTGTGGAAGAACGACCATCTTCAGGTGGTCATATCTATCTTTCAAATTATTCCACAGTATGACTGGATCTTTAACAGTAAGATATTCCATTTTCAGGCCTTCATCAAGGTGATGGCGTAGGAATATCATTGCTTTGGCACGGTCTTGGTTTGATGCATGATTTTTATCACTGATGGTGTTTGCCAGACCCATCGCATCAAGATGAATTTCATCATCAAACACCCAAGACATATAGCTTTTTCCTGATATATACAGGGCTACAAATTCAAGTTTAGAAAGATTTGACATTATATAATAAAAAAAGTCTTACCTCAGATACTTTCAAAATTGTAACGACCCGGCCTGTCGTTACGGGAATTACCACCCCGTTACGTTGCAATTACATATCTTATGCTTTTATAATAGTATTAGAGTATATCGGGTGAGTTAGGAGTGATTTGGATTGAAAATGAAACAAATAGCATGTTTGAAGAAAGCTTGAATATGGAAAGTCAACCAAGAGTTGACTATTGAGTTAGAGTGCTCGGAACCGGATTCTGATGATTCGACTAGTTCCGGGGGATCATTTATGACTTAGGAGAACAATCGGAATTGAATTCGAAGGTCCGGTGTAGTTTTAGGCTTGAATTGGCGAAGGTTGATTTATGGCTAAAACCGGATGGTAGGTGATATTTTGATCCGGGGGTCGGAATGGAATTCCGACAATTTCTGTAGCTTCGTTATGTGATTTTAGATGTGTCCGCAAATTTTCAGGTCATTCGGACATCGTTTGATCGGGTTTTGGATTGAATGTTAGTTTTGAAAGTTTTGAATAAACTTAGGCTTGAATTCGTGTGTAAATGGTGATTTTGATGTTTAGTATGGTGTTTTTATGATTGGAACAAGTTCGTATCGTGTTTTGGAGTATGTTGGTGGTTTTCGTTGGGGTCCCGGGGGTCTCGGGATGAATCCGGGGGTCCAAACGGACCATTTTTGGAAGAAAAGAGAAGGCTGGTTGCTGTCATAAACGCAACAGGTTTTTGCTCTCCGCGATCGCGGGGAGGGAGACGCGATCGCGTAGGGCTGGGGGCTAGACCATCGCGATCACAGGATCACCAGTCGCGATCGCGTAGAGTTAATCGGGTGGTCATCGCGATCGCATGAGCATTTACGCGATCGCGTAGAAGAGAAATGGGGTCCGGGGAAAAATGTGCTACGCGATCGCAGGAAGAGGGACGCGATCGCGTGAAGCCGGATGTTTGTACATCGCGATCGCGTGAGGAGAGTCGCGATCGCGTGAGGCCGAAATTTTTGAACATCGCGATCGCGTGAGTATAGTCGCGATCGCATAGAGCAAATGGGTCTGGCAGAGAATTTAATCACAGAACAGAGGGGTTACGGGTTTACACCCCCAAAACATAATTTTGAGCCCTAGAGAGAAGAAAACTCGAGGAAATCACCTGAGAAGTCATCGGGTATTCGTCGGAGGTAAGATTCTTGACTCAAAAACATCATTTTATGGTAGTATTAACATCAATCTTCATGAAATTGGGTAGAAATCTTGAAGAAATGTGGCCTAAGTATTGAAAACGGGATTTTTGGATTTGGAAGGCCATTTGAACTCCGATTTCGATAAATTTTATATGTACGGACTCGTGGAGAGATAAGGATCGTGTGGGTACTAATTTCAAAATTTTCCGAGCAGTGGGCCCGGGGTCGGGTTTTACCAATTTGGCGTATTTATGAGAATTTTATGTAAATTGAAGTGGGTTATGATTCTTTGACCCGTATTTGATATAATTATTGTTATTTGACTAGATTCTACACACGAGGCAGCAAAATTCAAAGGAAAAGGCATCGCGGACGAGTCTACGACCGGCTAGAGGTGAGTAGTTTGTGTATATGGTAGCTTGAGGGTTCGAAACCCCGGCTTAGCACATTGTGACGCTAGTAGGGCGTGGCTCGCACACCGTGGCAGGTGCGGGATTGATTGTGACCGGGGATTGAGACTTGGTCCATCCCGGAAATGAATAATATGTTATTAGTGTTGGAAATACACTGTATTTGATATATTTGTGGGTGATAAGCCTTGTTTGGGGCCTTGTGCCGATCTGTAGCGTCCTTAGAGGACAATATTTATGTGATAGCTATAATTGCTTAAATCACTGATCTCAGCCCTTGAAATTGAAATTCACCTGTTGAAATGCTAAGTCACCGACTTTTGCAAATTTAATAAAGTTAAAGTATTTTTCATAAATTATGAACTGGAAAACTGGAAGTAAGAAAAACGAACTGTTTTGTGACTTAATTGCTTATTGTGGACTGAGCATGGGATCGGGCTGCACGCCGCAGTGGTTGATATGAGGATCGGGCTGCACGCCGCAGCAGTATTGCGCTTGGGATGTAGGAGCCCCTCCGGAGTCTGTACACACCCCCAGTGAGCGCCGTCGACGTTAAATGGATCGGGCTACACGCCGTAGCGGTTATGTGCATTGCATTGCATCTTTATTTGTTGAATTAATCTATGGTAGCTGTATTGTATTGTTGCTGCTAGTTCGTAGGAGATTCGGACTGTAGTGTAGTTTCATATTGTGGTATTTTGTGGATTTCGTACTGTCAGCTACCTATATATATTTGTTACTCACCGAGTACTTAGTACTCACCCCTACTCCCTGCACCTTTTGTGTGCAGACTCAGGTACTCAGGAGCAGTAGACAGGCAATTCCAGCGGTTACAGTGTCATATCGGCTTGCTGAGGTAGCTGCCTACGTTCGCAGAACCAAGCTTCTCCTCTCATTTCCAGTTGTTATTTTGTATTTTGTATTCAGACTTGAGTACTTCTATATAGTACACTCTATTCCTGTTGGGTTTTGTTAGATGCTCTAGACTTGTGACTCCGGATCTTTGGGAGTGTCAGTATTTTGTTCATTTTTATTATTATTGGAGTTCTTAAACTCATATATTCTTCTTGGGATGTCCATTTGGGACTGATATCGTTGTGATAATTGAATTGCTGGTCTGGCTAGCCTAGCTTAATTGTTGGGCGCCATCACGACCGAATTTGGGTCGTGACAAGTTGGTATCAGAGCTCTAGGTTATTAGGACTCGCGAGTCATAAGCCGGTTTAGTAGGCTTTCGCGGATCGGTACGTAGACGTCCGTATCTATCCTCGGAGGGCTACAGAAACTTTAGGAAAAACCTCATTTTCTTGGATTCATATCGTGCGATTTGTGTTGCCATGAAATTAAACTTTTCCATATTCTATTCTCTCGCAAATGGCGAGAACACGAGCTAACGGACGTGGCGGACGACCACCATTGGCACCCAGAGGCCGTGGTCGTGGTAGAGGTAGGGCAGCAGTGCCAGCACCTGCTGACCCACCAGCTGACCAGACTCAGGGTCAAAGAGGCCTTGGCATAAATATTATCAGCTTGCACTGGCCAAGATTATGCAGTCTCAACCACTACTACAGTAGCTACTTCGCAGGATGAGGGAGGCAGTCAGACCCCCCACCCCCTGCTCGCATGCCTGAGTAGGTTGTTCAGGGGTTGCAAATACTAGGAGCACGCCTCAGCTCATTTGGTTTCACTAGTTCCAAACTATATGGTTCCAACTATGCCAGACGATGAGCAACGTCATCTTGAGAGATTCGGTAGGCTCCGGTCTCTCCGACATTCAGTGGTGCTGAGGGCGAGGACGCCCAGGGTTTTCTTGACAGATGTCAGCGCATGCTTCGCACCGCGGGTATTCTAGAGTCCGGCGGTGTTTCATTCACCACTTTTCAGTTCACAGGTGCAGCATTTCAGTGGTGGGAGGATTTCGAGAGGCGTAGGCCTGCTGGGGCAGTGCCCCTCACTTGGCAGCAGTTCTCCACGGTATTTTTGGAGAAGTACGTGCCTCGGTCTCAGAGAGAGGAGCTGCGACGTCAGTTCGAGTGGTTGAAGCAGGGAGAGATGACGGTTAATCAGTACGAGATGAGATTCACACAGTTGGCCCGTCATGCAAAGTGGATGGTTCCTACAGACAGAGAGAGGATTCGGAGATTTATCGATGGCCTAATTTATCCCATCTGCATATTGATGACCAGAGAGAGAGTTTCGGCAGTCACCTTTGAGGAGGTGGTTGATGATGCCCGTCATATTGAGACAGATCGCCACAGAGAGCGGGAGGAGAGAGAGGCTAAGAAGCCTCGTGGTTCTAGCAGTTTCAGTGGTGCTCCGTCTAGGGGCCAACCCTAGTATAGTAGGGGTCGTTCTTTCAGGTCTCATAAGTCTGGACGTGCAGAGTCCAGTGGGGTTTCATTAGATCGTGGTCGTCAAGGCCAGCAGGGTTATCAGGGTCAGCAGAGCCATCAGCAGAGTCACCCTGCATTGAGTGCTCTTCCAGCTCAGAGCTCTGCTCCTGCTTCCTCAGCACAGGTTCATCTGTAGCGAGGGGTCCTTAGCAGCCCCTTCTTCCATCTTCAGGCCGTTGTTTTGAGTGCGGTGATTTGGGCCATATCGGGAGAGAGTGTCCTCAGTGGCTTCGTAAGCGGTCTCTGCAGAAGGATCAACCCTCGTCTTCTACTCCTTTTTCTTCAGCACTAGCACAGTCAGCTAGGATTGATGGCCAGGTAGCTAGAGGTTGCCCTAGGGGCCAGGATCGTACTGGCGGAGGGCAGACTCGTTTCTATGCTCTTCTCGACAGGAAGGACACTACTGCATTAGATGCTATCATTTCAGGTATTACCTCATTCTCCCACAGGGATGCTTCTGTCTTATTTGATCCCGGATCCACCTACTCTTATGTCTCTACTTATTTTGCACATCATTTGGGTATGACCCGTGGTATTCTTCCTTTGCCCGTACATGTGTCTACCCCAGTGGGGGATACTGTTGTTGTGGATCAGGTATATCGATCCTGTATTATTACTATTGGGGGTCTGGAGACCCGAGTTGATCTATTACTACCGGGCATGGTAGATTTCGATGTTATTCTAGGCATGGATTGGCTATCTCCTTACCATGCGATTCTGGACTGTCATGCCAAGACAGTCACACTAGCTATTCCAGGTAATCCAAGGATCGAGTGGCGTGACTTGACTAATTATGTGTATGACAGGGTGATTTCTTATATAAAGGCCTAACGAATGATTGGCAAGGGTTGTTTATCTTATTTGGCCTTCATTAGAAATGTTGAGGCTGAGACACCCAGTCTTGATTCGGTCCCCATTGTGAGGGAGTTTCCGGATGTATTTCCAGCCGACCTGCCAGGCATGCCGCCTGACCGAGATATCGATTTTGGTATTGACTTGGTGTCGGGCACTCAGCTCATTTCTATTCCTCCCTATCGCATGGCACCAGCAGAGTTAAAAGAATTGAAGGAACGGCTTCAAGAACTCTTAGATAAGGGTTTCATTCGTCCGAGTGTGTCACATTGGGGTGCACCGGTGTTGTTCGTAAAGAAGAAAGATGGCACAATGAGAATGTGCATTGATTACAGGCAGCTGAACAAGGTAACAGTGAAGAATAAGTACCCATTGCCTCGTATCGAGGACCTATTTGATCAGCTCCAGGGAGCTAGTGTATTTTCTAAGATTGATCTTCGATCGGGCTATCATCAGTTGAAGATCGGGGACTCGGATATTATGAAGACAGCGTTCAGGACGCGATATGGGCACTACGAGTTCCTGGTGATGTCTTTCGGGTTGACTAATGCCCCGACTGCATTCATGCACTTGATGAATAGTGTATTTCGGCCGTACCTGGATTATTTTGTGATTGTGTTTATTGATGATATTCTGGTATATTCACGCAGCCAGGAGGAGCATGCACAGGATTTGAGAGTGGCATTGCAGAGGTTGAGAGAAGAGAAGCTTTATGCAAAATTCACTAAGTGTGAGTTCTGGCTT